>JALDQB020000061.1:0-280244 GCA_024416835.2 Perccottus glenii
GCAATAATATCGACCTCAACACAGCTTGGCTGCCGTTGAGATTTAACCGGACATACTCAAACAACACTCAAACAAGAGAGACATGATACACAGTGGACTATACGAGAGAAGGCAGGACTAAAGGTTTTAAAAGACATTTTTGACACCAAAGGAGATTTTGACATAAACAAAATAAGGTTAAGCTTTAACACAGCAAAAGTCAATTTCAGGAAAAACTCAGTGCAAGGGATAATGCAAAAGGTAAAAGACACAATTAAAGCCAAGTGGGGTCAAACGCTGAAAAACTCAGCATCCAGAACAGACAAGGGGGAGAGGCCAAGATTAGACTTTGCAATAGCAACAAACGGCAAACAAATAAATCTGAGTAGAATTACAACAAAACAAGCATACGAGGTACTATTGGCCAAAATTTTCAGGAGACCAGCCGCTGAACACACATGGACACAAACATTCCCGGCACACAACACAGCATCCATCTGGGCTCACATTTGGAATTGGTACATCACCAGCAGTCAGTAACACTGACTTCAAATTAAGACACAGAATAATATACACATGCACACAACTACACCGATTTCACCCCGAGGAGTACGGCAGAGAGTGCCCTGTGTGCAGTGGACCCCCAGAGGATCTACTACACCTCATGGTTCTCTGCCCGGTCGTCAAGAGTTTCTGGACCCGACTGGAGGACCTCCTGGCAAGGAGATTTGGCCAAAAACTACCCCCACTGACGACACAGGGCAGAACCCTAGAAGGAATATGGCTTCTTTTATTTGGGATTCCAAAACAACCCGGAACAAACTCAACAGCCATAAACCTTCTGCTAGCAATAGCAAGACACACCATACTTTTAACACGGAATATTCACCTACACGAGAAGAGAACAGTGGAGCACTGGAACATTTACAAAGGACTGGTAAGAACAAACCTTACACACTTGTACATTCATTCTCGGGACCGCTTTCTGGCCAGTTTTCAGGCCCATAACACTTTCATCACGGTCACCCTGCAAGAACAATTAGACTTGAACTTTTAAATCAGAGACAACCACAACGGACAAAGTACAGACTAAGAAAAGAAAAGAAGATAAAGAAACAAATGGACTTTGAAAAACAAAAAAGCTAAAAGAAAGTGAATGAGACAAAATAACATAAGAGCAAAGAAAACAACTTTAAGCAGCGTTCACACCAAACGCGAATTGCGCGAATAAATCGCGCTATTCGCGCGTAGTTGGACGCTTGAACATTTTGAGTTTACTCGCTTCATTCGCGCGTGAAATTCGCTTCATTCGCGCGTGAAATTCACTCAACAACAGACGCGAATTCGCGTCATGGGAGGGGCTTCTGCCAGGCGGGTTGTCTTCCGGTCTTGTTGAAGAATGGTTGAGATGGGTTTTTATCGAGAAAGTAGCAGTGCTCTATTTACTTTGGAGGACTGAAAAACGGCGTGAACCCGTTCGGCGCTGTGCGGGGGTCCATCGGATGCTTCAGAGGCAGACCCAGCTCCGTAAGTTTCACAAACTTCTCCAGGAGCTGCGCCTGGATGACGGCCGCTTTCAGCGGTACTTCCCACTGACCCGGCCCCAGTTCGATGACCTGTTGTCCCGGGTCTGTGCGAGGATTTCCCGCAGGACAGCAACTACTGACGCTCTATTCAAGTCTGTCCATCTGTCTCCAGTCAATATTTGATGTGATTATGAGTAATTAATATGTGGACAACTACAGTCTTCTGAACACAGTTATCAGTCCTACAGTCAATATAGTATTATGTCTATAAAATCGTATTTAGAATTGTATTTATAACAGTGTGTTGTATCTCTTATTTGTTTTTATTTCTTTAATAAATGGAGCCAGCCTCCAAAAAGAATCTCTGACTCATGGCTTGTTTCTCATTAATACAACACTGGTCCAATCATAAATAACTGTTTTCTTACTGTACTATTGTAGATGTGTTTGCAATAGAATATAATAAAAATGAACAAGTGTTTACCATAAGTAATCTAGTCTTAAATACTGAACATTATAAACTTTCTTCTATTTATTCTAAATAAATCAGTCTGAAATACTGAAATGTTTGTGACAAACACATCAAAACCTTTGGTCATTATATAAAACATTTATTTAAAAAAATGGAATTATGAAACTATACACAAAACTTAATGCACTATTTCTGAGCAGGAATAAAAGAATCCTAAAGTGAAGGAGAGGAGAACAGAACAGAGAGAGTGGTTTTATCCTTGCTGTGACAGCTGCATCATTTTAAAAACTATACACTGGGTTCCAAATGAAGCAGAACTGTGCTACTTTCATAGATTAATGTATGTATTTGAAATTTGACAAATTGTTTCGTCCAAGACAGTAACTTCTGCAGAGAAGGGACCAGACTCAAGAGAAGATCCTCTGAACCTGGAGCTGGAGCTACAGCATGTGTTCTGAGAGCTTCTGAACTGGGTCTTTCTCCTGGGGTCTTCTCTTTGGTTGCTCTGTATTAAATGACACATGAAAAAGGCAGAAAAACATTATCAACTCATTAACAAAGCACCAGGGTTGTGTTTGTATCTGAATGTAAGAGGCTATGAGGGCTTACTGTAAATGATTGTATATGATATGTATTTATTGCCTGTACACACCTGTGGCTACAGCAGCAGATGTGGATGGGGCAGGGGAAGCTGCAGTTTTTCGCAGGGGGGGTGTCCAGGCTCATTGGCATCAAAAGTCAGCTCTGTCATGACAATATATATAATATACATATTATATTATTAAATTATAATACAAGTTAACATTTGAACATTACACCAGTCACAAACAACACATATCCTCTATAAACTCTGGAAAACTAGTTATAAAGTACGGCAAATTAGCTCAGGCTTTAGCTAGCTAGTTGGCTCAATATATACGACTCTAAAGAATTAAAAGGCGTTTTTTTGCAACTTACCAGAGTTTCCGACCCCCTCACTCACTTTCCTTCGAGCAAGAACTTTTAAGATTCCTGGCTCTGAAAAATGACGAAGATGTTTCGTATTCCACAGACTGCCCGATAACCGTCCTCCATTGTTGTTTTGGATTTCTGCCTCTACGGTCCGCCTCCGTTCGTAGCACGTCACTACTAGAGCAAGCTCCTGATTGGTTAACGCGCCGCGAATTTCTGCAAAAGTTCAGATTTTTCAACTTCGGCGAATGAAGCGTTGGACGCGTTTAGCGCCAAGCGCTCAAACGCCAATTCGCGCTTATTCGCGCTATTCGCGCCGCCTCATTCGCGCGTCGCGCCATTCGCGCCTCATTCCGCGCTAATCGCGCCGCAGGACTCCCACACGCGTCTAATCGCGTCTTTGCATTGACTTAACATGTAAATCACTCGCGCTTAACGCTTAATTCGCGTTTGGTGTGAACGTACCTTTAGGTAAGAAAAGCTAAAACATTTCTTTGTAAATGAATGCATCTGACATCTGTCCAGGAAATAATAACCAGTATTTTGGGTTTGAAGGTCTTTAGAAATGACAAAGTTGAAAATTTATGTTATAAAGTGGTAAATTATATAATTTGTTCTTGAGAAATATGAGTTTACTTAAAAAATGGGTGTTGAATGTATATAAGTATAAGTATTATTTTCCTTCTAACTTTTCGTATTGTTTGTATGGAAAAAAAAAAATTTTTTTTTGTAAATGAATGTATATGACTTTTGTTCAGGAAATTAAAACTAGTATTTTGAGTTTGAAGGTCTTAAAAATGACAAAGTTGAAAATTTATGTTATCAGTAGTAAATGAATATGATTTGTTTTTTGGAAATATGATTTTGCTTGAAAATATTTGTGTTGAATGTATATATAACATTTTTTCCTTTGAGTTTGTACGTCTTAAGGATAACAAAGGTGGAAATTTATGTTATCAGGTGGTAAATTACAAAATTTTGTTTTTGGGAAATATGATTTTGCTTAAAAATATTTGTGATGAATGTATATGTAGCATTTTTTTCCTTTAAGTTTGTACGTCTTAAGGATAACAAAGTGGGGAATTTGTGTTATCAGTAGTAAATGATATGATTTGTTTGTGGAAATATGATTTTGCTTAAAATATTTGTGTTTTGAATGTATGTAAAACAATTTTCGTTTTTAACTTTTGTATTTTTTGATAAATAAAAGACAAAAAAAAAAACCCTAACCCTAACACGACCGGAGTGGGGAGGCGGCTCGCTCCTCTGCAAAGAAAGCGAGCCGGGCACGTAGGATCTTGGCAGGCAAAAGATCACAGTGCTCACACTCCCCAGAAAGTCCGAGGGCTGCGTGTTCTTCCCCCAAACACTCAAAACAAAATTCATGCTGATCATCGTCAGCAATGTGCCTCTGGCAAGGAGGAACACATTTCTTTCTGAACCCAGCCATGATACTTTTGTATTTATTATTTTATATATATTCGTACTGGCACAGAGAAAGGTTTGCTCACACTTCACACAATGCGATCTGAAGACAAAGAAAACCTGAGGACGCTCCCGCGTCACGTGTTATTATACCCTCTGTTCAGGTGCGCGCAATCACACAGCTGCCACTGATGAGCTGCGTCACCAACAGAGGTATTATAAGCCAATTCTTGGCGTGTTTGACACACGTGCTTCACAACCGGTCACACAAAGAATGTTCCCCATAGCGTAATGCTACGCAGCATCTCGTTCCCGCTTTTTAAGGGAACAGGGTTACAGTCAAGTAACCCGAGACGTTCCCGTACATCGACATGGTAAGAATTAATATAATGAAATGTCATTGAATACAATTGAAAAGTGTATTGTGAAATTTGAAATACAATATGTGTATAATGTTTTTTTTGTAATTACGACAGTAGCGTTCTAAAGGTAATAATCATGTAACTTAATATAATTTGCTGGTTAATATTAGCTACATTCTTGTATTAAGACACCCGTATTCAACGGGACACATAACTGTTATGTATGCACTGGAGTAGTAGTTTGTTGTTTATTTAATTTCACTTCAAAGTGCTGTAAGGTAATTGTGTAGGCTATGCATAAACTATATACAGTTAACAATATTTCTCCATTCTGCTGCAGGACCATATGGATTCGGCAGAGATCTGCTGTGTGGTGGCAGCATGTTCTCAGCAGCTGGACAGACTGTGAGTGGAAGGCTAATTTCAGAATGAGAAGGACATCATTCTTGCAGTTGTGCAACAGCCTGCAGCCGCATTCAAAGACAGACCACTTCATTCAGAAAACCAGTGCCCTTGGACCAACGTGTTGCAATATGCATATGGAGACTGGCCACAAATGTAGAGTTCAGAACCATCTCCCATTTATTTGGGATTGGTCAGTCAACTGCTGTTAGCATTACCAACCATGTAGCCTCTGCAATTGTGAAAAATTTGCTTTCCCTTTTCACATAACACAACCATGTGCAGTGGTGAAACAAAATAGGCTACCTTGTGTGTGTGGTGTATAATTTATGGAAGTGTGTGGTATATATTGTAGAGGTTCGAGGTCGAATTATAAAGTGTAGAGGTTTGAGGTAGTGTTAGGTTAAAGTGCATAGTAAATATATGCTACGGTATATTAAACAACTTCTGAAAGCAAATAAGAGTATTAACAACAACAACAGCCTCATCCTGGCTTCAAATACCCCGCACAGAAGACGTTAGATTCATGAGTTTGTTTGGACAAGACCTCAGTCCCATATGCCTGAGAGAAACCTGCCCTGGTGCATAGACACTGCAAGACTGGGTGTTACATGATGAAATGTTATGATTAAATACATTTTTCATTTACATTCATGGTGTATACAGTAATAAACAAGTTAAATTTAAGACTTTTTAAGACTTTTTAATACCACCTCTAAATAAAATTTAAGACCAAACTTATGATGGAAATACATATCAAAAGTGTAAATATACAGTAATCTTTCCAAGTAAACACACTGTTTGTTCGAAATGAACAGTATGGTAACATGACAATCAGTTGAGTTTAAGAACATTTAGAAATGTGTGTAATGCAAAAAGATAACACAAAAATCATTGCGGTCCAAAATTATATTTATTATTACAATATTTTCAGAACATTTAGGTCCCATGAACAAATACTACAATCAAGTAAATGTGAATAAATGTGTGTGTGTGTGTGTGTGTGTGTAATATGTATGTGTGTGTGTTACGTCTGTGTTCTCATCTCTCTATATAACCTGTATGTTTACTCCTGAACTGTTGTGAATATACTTGGTAAACAATCCTTTATATACTGTATGAATTTTTTTTTCCTCAACTTTTTTATTTACTTAAAATCATCAACCAAAATAAAAGATAAAATACTAATAATAAACAAAACACTGACATGGCACTTGAGAAAGCCTTTGCCAAATAGTACTTACCGACGTATAACAATGTACATGTACACAACAGAACATACCCCTAGAAACAGAGGCAGGAAGGTAAGGAAGATGGTGAAAATGCCTGATGAGACACTATGGCATATGCCTGAGTTCTGCTGATTTATCTTCCAGGATATTGATTGAGGAGTCCATGCAAAAAAATATCCAGTCTTGTACGCAAGGGTTGGAAAGAGGAGAATGATTCATCTTTTGCCTCCAGAGACAAAAAATGTCCAAATTGTTGGACAATCACATCACCTGTCGCAAAACAGATACAAACAAAAAATTATAAATAAATCAATGTAATGAAAATTGTAAATATATAAATATCACATTAAGTAAGTGTGACAATGTACATTCTGCTAAACTTCTAAATCTTAAGTACCAGCAGAGACGCCTCCTGACAGCTGGTGATCATGCAGAAACCTCTGAACGACTCCTTTCATTCTTTCATAGCACAAGTCGGGGTCTGAGAACATGTTTGTTGGGTCCAAACATGCCATCTGCCTCACAATGGTGTACTTCAGTGGGCTCTTGTCTTGCACTTTCTTGACAATGTTAGTCAAACACTCCATGCAGTCTTTTCTAAATGCCAACACACTGAGCTCACCTACGCTGCTGTTGGGCCTACTCTGGAGTTCCTAACAGGAAGAGAGGGACAGGGCCTATGAGACTTACTTAAGGTTTTATGCATGTTGATTTCCTGTACCTCAACTAGGGCTGTCACGATATGATATTGCGATTATCGTACATAACATAAAACATATTATAAATATATAAATACACACACATGCTTGTATATAATTAAGAAACATTTGCATGTATATACTGTATATAGATGTATATATAATTTATATTATATATAAATATTGTATATCTAAATAACACATTTTTCTTAAATATATACATGCATGTATGTGTATTTAAATATACAAAATAATTATACACAGTACACACATATTTATGATTTAAATACAAACTTTGCAATATCGCAATATCATATATTGTGACAGCCCTAACCTCAACCATTGTTTGATATTTGACACATTTGCCTTTACCTTTAGGACTCCTTCTGCTCCTAATCCAATGTCCACATCCTTCAGACGAGCCCTTGCTTCCTTGGCAGTTGTGTCCAGTTTGACCATTTGCAGTGCTGTGATGTTACTGAGGACCTCTGCCTTGATGAACCTCTTCAGCAGGCTCTGAGAACATTATACAGTACAACATATATAAATAACAATACAAATTAAAACAAAGTGTTGTAGGGGAGTTGTTGAATTCAAATTGAAATGTCATACACTTTATCCATCCATGGCATGCTATTACTGTACCTTCATGAGAACAGCCAGATCTTTACTGATGAATGGCATCACAGGCTCATCTGTCTGGTATTTTGTCAAAAAAGTGGTGAAAGTCCTAGAGACAGCCATGAAGAAGTGCAACTTGGCAATTATGAGAGGGTCATTCCGTGCCTCTTCAAGAGTGTCATAGGATGATGTTCTAGGGTTTGGAAGTTTTTTCTTTGTCACTGCATCCACATACATCACGATCATTGGCCATATTGTAATAGCCCTGTCGACAACGGGTAGGTTTTCTATCCAGCGATGCCCACAGAATGGTAGCGGAAATACAGATGTCTTGGTCAACGTGCAGAAATCTTCTCTTCTAGCAGGGGTATTATGAAAGAGTGTATGCAATGTCCTAAGCACTTTCTCCAGCTGCCACAATCAGTTGGGCACTTCCAAATGCCTCTGCATGTTCCTGTTGGAGTGTTGAAAAAAACTTCCAGTTGACATTTGGTCCATCCATTGAGATAGAAATCATATTTCTCAGGTCAAGCTGCTGCACACACTCCTGAAAATAAAAAAAAAACATGCAGACATTAGCAATACAACAGTCAACACATCTTATTTCTGACACCACCACTTCAGATTAATGTCAGACTGGGTCAGATAAAAAACAATGAACACTTTATTTATCACAAATTAAGCAACATTAGCCATCCCTATAGCCATAGTGTGTATACTATTTAGACATTGACATGTAAACACCAGACTCTACTACAATTCTAAAACTCAATTTGGCTGTTTTTATTATTTTATTTATTTTAACTTGTCTAATTAACATAGTGCCCTATCCATAGTTGTTATTCACTTCATAACTCAGAAAAGCTTAACTATTATGATACATTAACAAATACAGTACAAAAGTTTAGTTAATATATATAATATATATATATATATATATATATATATATATATATATATATATATATATATATATATATATATATATATATATATAAATATATATAAATATATTACACTTACTTTGAAATGCTGAAGTAGGTCCTCGGCAGTTGCATGGCCCATAAACTGTGCTCCATAAAATCTTGACTGGACATGGTCATTTAACCAGTAACGCACATGCAAGTCCAGCTGTTTGCTTTTCGTCCTGGTTCAGTGTCTCATCAAACATAATTACAAAGGCACATTTTTGACTTCGCAATTAGCTCTTTTTATATACGGCGCCAATCCAAATTTAGCCACGTATCTGGTCTTGTCTTTTCCACAGGTAAATGACTGTACTAGCGCCGAATCTGGAAACATAGCTTTGAAGACTAATTCAATTCCGTCATTAGACCTGTATGAATGGTGGCTTGTCACAGTTCTCAGCACCCAAATCACCTCTGCCCGGAGTGTTGGCGTAGAGCCACAAATTGCACGGATGTCAGGTGGGATTGTTGGCTGTGGATTTCCACATGTAACATCCAGCGTTGTAAGCGTTGACATCGCTGCTAGCGAAGGAAATTGTGGAGCAGAAACTAGCAATTGCAGGCTGCTGGCTTGCCTTAACGTGAGTTTGGTGTTTTTTGCTTTGCACATGCGATTCCACCGCTCTGATCCCCATTGTCCCAAGTTGAAAATTCTTCCGACACACAACGCAGTATGCTTCGTAAGCATTTCCAGGTACTGACCTTAACCAAGAATACTCGTTCTTTTCAAGCCATTTGTTATTGAACTTGCATTTCCCCATGTTGCTAGCAATATTAGCTACCTACTATATCAACCGTTGCTGTATAGGCTACACTCGCTAACGTAATCAAAAGCTGAGCAGTATGCTCCGTTATTATTATTCGTTCGAACTAACCATAAACAACGCAGCGCATAGACTACCGGGAAGAAATATATTTGGCTGAACAGATTGACTGCATTTTCGCGGTGACATGAGAAAAAATATTTAAGACCCATCAAATCTGAAAATAAGACAAAATAATACTTTTTAAGGCCTTATTTTCAGGAAATGTAATTTAAGACTTTTTAAGGACCCGCGGCCACCCTGACATTTTCACTTCACTTTTCTCCAACACATAATAGCAAAGAATAATCATGAACTGAATTGTCAACTTTGTCAATTCTTTTAACATGCCAAGGGGAATGAATGTATTGTAATGACTTTACTGTAGCCCAATGATAAAGATGTAATATGTTGTCATTAAAGTACACTTTTAAACCAAGGAGAACAGGCACAGATGATTTACACTTTGGAAGCAAAAGTTAAATTTACAACTTAGGTAAAGCCTAAATCAAGTCTAAGTGCATTACCACATTGCAACATGCATAAAATGAACGGTCTGCAGACTAGCATTTAGAGAAAATAACAGGTATGTACATTAAGAATCCAAAGAGTGACATTTCCTGTCGTGAAAAACACTAGTATTGCCAGAATCAAAAGAGAGTGTAGACTTGAGTTTTCCACACCAGACTAGTGTAAATGTCAGCACAGCTATAAATAATCCACTCAAGTACAGATTCAAGTTGTTTTGGAGCGTCGCAAAACCGTGACGTCACGCGTCTTGTTCCATGCTCCAGCACGGTTGGCGCTCACACTACATGCGAACCGCGCCCGAGCCCAACTAACCGTGCTCTGGCCCACCTCTTCCAAGCGGGCCAGGGGCGGCTAATCGAGCCGCGCCCGGGCACGGTTCGGAGCACTCACACTAGTCAAACGAACCGCGCTTTGGTGGTCAAACGCGCTCGGGCACGGTTCAAACTGGATAGTGTGAGTAGGCCCTTAGTCTAGAGCAGTCTGACCTGAAGAGACTTGAAGCCATTGCCTATTTTAGTTGTCGCCGGTGTAAATTGTCAGACTTGTGAGTCTGAGTAAAATAAAAAGCAGTTTATACACGGTTGACGTGACACTGTTGATTTGTTGTAAATTGGGAGTAAGTTTGATAAGAGAAACAAAATCAATAACATATTATTAGCTATATTGCTCACTCAAAATAAATGGGACAAAATATAATTTAGTGAACACTGATGTAGTAGGATTAGCATACAAGATATTTCTATTATAATGTTATGTCTGTAGCACATGACTATTCTAGTCTTTCCTCTAGTCTGTCCTATAGATTCAAAATGGCCAAAATATATAATTTTTGAAATACAAATATGGGTGTATTCAAAACATCTATTTTTTTTTTTACTTATCTGG
This sequence comes from Perccottus glenii, assembly GCA_024416835.2. NCBI lineage: Eukaryota > Metazoa > Chordata > Actinopteri > Gobiiformes > Odontobutidae > Perccottus > Perccottus glenii. The sequence goes on from JALDQB020000061.1 coordinate 10,856, forward strand.
CTACTTCCTTCTCAGACAACTAAAAAAAGCTACATCACTTTGGTCAAGGCTACAGACAAAAGAGCATATTTGAATTTTGTTTTAATAAGAAACTCTTCTTTCAAAAAGGGTGAAAAAGACCGGATAAAACAGATGGGAACCATGAGGGGAGCAGTATAATGTGCCTCTCGTATAAATACTCTCACTAGTTGGTTTTAATACTAGACTAGACGTTTTCTTTCCCCTCCAAGTCTTTCTATGTCTCTTGATTTTTGAAGCATTTGAATGAGGCTTTAAGAACAGGCTATAGTTGGATTGTGTGAGCGGGCGAGTATAGGACCAGAGCAAAACAAAGAACCAACTGCCAATTTGATTAGGATATCACACCTATTCACAGTAAATGTGACGTCTCAGATGTCACAGTGCCCCGCGTTCACTGCTCTTCTCTGCACACTTATTCCTCTGCTGTCCTCTCCCTCTTTAGCGCTCATCCTCTTCTGTCTGCTTCCTTTGTGCACCATATCAGTCCTTACTCCGGGGGTTTTGATGAAATCCTATTTCAAGGCAGAATGTGGTGTGTGAAATGTCATTCTCAGATCAGAGAATCTCTGAAACAAGGCCTGTCATATTATTTGGTAAGCTTGACTTCATTAGCTTTTTGTTAGCTTTCACTTCAGCTTTGACAAACACAATAGAATCCCCCCCATGCCTTCTGCAATTCTTGGCATTTTAGACTCCATTTAAGGTCCATCTTAGGGTGCACACCGGCTAAATTATTCTTATTTGCTGTATCCCTGATATATTTCTTTGTCTCTATTGTGGTGCAATAGAAAAAAGTTGAGTGCCAGACAAAATCTTGTGAACTTTTGCTGTATTCTGAGAATACAGTGTTTGTGAAGTCAGTTTAAAGGATGTAATGGGATCTATACTGAAAGCTTGACTTAACTTATAGTTGTGATTTTTGTGTGTGAGTCGAACGTGATAGCAGTGGAATCTAATGTAAAAACAAAAATAACTGCTATGAATTAATGCAGTGTAAAAAGTACATCTCAGTAACATTTTCTCTCAACGGTACATTCAGCTGTGGAAGGACAAGGCTATGTTTTGTTGTTTCAATGTCTGAACTTGTATGGTTGTCATCAATAATGTGCCTGTGTCTGGAGAACTCCATTGCTCCACTTAGCTCAATAAAATATTTTAATGGTATTTAAATGACACCATCCTTACACAATTAGCTATAATTTTCTGAAACAATAACAATTACACAGCATGATAATCCCAATGATGTTGTAAAACTCTAGTGCTGTTCAGAGAGAAAAGTGTTTCCAGACAAATTAAAGAGGAGTTGAAATTGAAGAGGGTGTCTGAGAGTTGCAGCTCAATCACCACCACAAGTTTCGTGACACCTGCAGTGAAAATTCCCTGTTGCTCTAACTTTAGCCCAAAGTGAATGTGAACATTTTTTCTCGGCCAGCGACTGGCAGGGAGCTTCTAATTGAGTTGAGACTCAGGAAATACTCATTAAGACGTTGTCAGTCGCCAGAGGACACCACGCTCAATGTGTTGAGACAGCAGAGAGACTGCAGGTATCCCAGAGCCCTGCTCCACTCCAGCTGGAGGCCACATGAAAGCAGTCTCTGAGCAGGTGTGTGTCTGGTCCGTGTGTTTTGCAGTGTTTGGCATGCCGCGTGTGCACTCAGGTGTGATTGTGAGAATCATGCATGAGTTTAATAAACTTGTAGCTCTGCGCAGCACCATCTGCCTGGCACTGTTTGAGGGAGCAGGAGGGTAAGGGATGCCCCTGTCATCCCCAATGTGTGACAAACTCTGGATGGAAACATCTGTTTATTGTCCTGCTCTTTGCACTATCTGCCCAGGAGCAGCTGCGCCACTGGACACTAGAGTGACAACACATCTACAGGCTTACAACAAGCAGTTACATGTAACACATTCTATAGGAAATAAACATTTACGGGCGTGCATGTGCAACCATTCGAATTTCTCTAAATCCTACTAACACACCTAGATAATGTTGTTCATTGTCGAATACAACTTACTCCAATTAATGTTGTCTGAGCATGCTCCAGAGTTGGATAGCAGCATAGAGTAACAGCAGATGAGAAAAACATAAAGAACTGTATTTAGGGTGATACTTGCTCGTTTTTAGACCAGTGAGGACACACATTTTGGGTAACGCTCCCACTGTCCTTCCTGTTTGTTGTTTGTTTTGCCCCTTCATGTCGTAAAACCTTAAAAACGAAAAGGTAGTCTACTGTAGGTTATGAGGTGTTCAGGTGCTTTTGGACGGGGCAGTTGCCGAGTAAGGAACGCATTGTTCTCACTTTGCTGTGTTTAAGTTGTAAAGTTGGAGTGTTACCATTGATAGAAAATTAGCTGAGTATATTATGTCAATGTCAATGTCAATTTTATTTATATAGCACCATTTCCACAACACATGGTTGACCAAAGTGCTTTACACAAAAACACACAACACAATTATACAGTAAAGAGAGATTGAAAATTAAATTTTAAAGAATTAAAAAGTACCATAGCCATTTAAAAAATAAACTTGAAGAGATAAAGACTAAAAACTAAAAAAATAGAATCATGGTAAAACACAGATTCTTCAACCAGAAAAAAAAGCTTTGTCAAACAGGTAGGTTTTTAATCTTGACTTAAACGTGGACACAGAGGGAGCTAATCGGATGGAAGAGGGCAACTCATTCCAAAGTCTTGGGGCGATAGATGAAAAGGCACGATCGCCCCTGGACTTCAGCCTCGTCTTTGGTGTGAACAAAAGTCTTTGGTTTGATGACCGGAGAGATCTTGTTTCACTGCGTTCAATTAAAAGTTCAGATATATAGGAAGGGGCCATACCATGTAGTGACTTAAACACGATTAATACAATTTTAAAATCAACTCTATAGCGTACAGGCAGCCAGTGTATTATCATTTACCACTACAAACAAGTTATCTTCTTTTTTTCTTTTAACAATAGGCTTAATGCTGATAAATACAAAATGAATGCAACATTAGTTTGAGCAGAGCACCAGACACAGACATTTTCTGTTAAAATAATTACTGGGTTCGAGACAACGGAGACCGTACATGGTAAATTTAGAAATGGAAGACCGGTTCAATTCATGCAAGAATGAAACAAATCAGACAACAGCAACAATGGTACATGGGGATTTGCTTAACATGTTATCAACACATGAAGCTTTTATAGGTGTACATTATGCCCGCCTCTCAGCTCCAGGGTCGTGGATGGATGTATTGAGCTGACGTGTCAGTCATAGATGTGAATAAGTTTACGTGTATATGCCACTAAGTGTACAGGACAGAGTGTCCTTGTACAGTAATTAGATGTAGTTAAGTCATACGTGTATGTGGATAAGCTCATGAACTGGAGCAGGCGTGAGAGTATAATATATAATATACGACATTACTACAAAATTTTCTCTCATGCATGTAAACTCGGACAAGAGTGGGAAATCCAGCTGAGAGGGCTTAATCAAGCTACGACTATAGTAACACAAGCACCATATACACAGTTTCAAACTCTCAAAGGTCTGCTGCAGTTTGGATGTGAAGAGGCACACTGCCAGTTAAAGTTACAAGAAATATTTGCATTACAGTGTCAGTATTCTTATTCACAAGTTTCATTCATTCTTCTGCTTTTAGTGCTTATTACAAGAACACTGTATAGGGCTTGGAGCTGGCTCATGATGGCAGTCTTTAAACACATCTTAAATCTAGATAGCAATTGATAGGGAATAAGAGTACTGCGCAGCTATTGTTTTTAATCTTGCTTATTACATTTTTAATACAAGGTTGTCGCTGTTTAATCATGAGTCACAATTAAAGTGGTTAATGATCTTTAACAACCACAAAACAGTAATTTTACTTGATTAGATGCCCTTTAAAATGTTCACCCAATGTCTATGTTGACCTTTCTGTTCAATTGTATATCAATTATAAGTCTAGGTATAGATATCAAACCAAACCTTCTGTTGATGCAATAATTAAAATGAGTTTGAAGGTGTCTCTTTATTGATCATTTAATCCCCCACTGCCTGTTTCAGATTACATTGATCAGAGCTCTATCTTTGATGAAAGCAGGTGACAACTGCCACTCAGACATGAAAATCGCTCACCATATTGAAGTCGCGTTTTGAAGCCAAAATAGGTGACCTCTGAATCGTATAGATTCGATGAGAAAATGTTTAGGGAGTAGGTACCGGAGAACAGGTGCGGCGTGCCAGAAGGGACGCGAGTGCATGGAAATAGCACGAATGGCCTTGCTTCACCAGTTTGTTTCTCTGGGAAGGTACCATTACCTGATTGGTTTACAAGCAGATTGCATTCGCGCGTGCCAGCCAGGTTCGTGCTTACCAGAGCGTGCACACCAAGGAGTGCGGACCACTATCAGAAGCTGAAGAAGCACATCTGTCCTCTGAGATTTTACCTGACTGAATTTGGTGAGTGATGGTTTCTTTTAATATTTTCTGGTATATCTATGTTAGTTACCTAGGAGCTCTGTTGACATAAGCTAGCTAACGTTAGGTCCAACTTGATGAATTGAGTCATTAAACACAGCAGGAGAGAACGCAACGTTAGCCAGCTAACGTAACTTAAAGCTCCGGTGGCAAATTCTTAATGTTAGCTAACGCTACCGTTAACATAAGTCTAACATTAGCATGATATCGTTACTAAAGTTACCTGCTAGCTTTTATAGCTGACGGTAAATCACAAAAAAAGAAACACTGTTAATGTTAGTGCTTCTTTCTTAAATATCTAACGTTACAACTCGTTTTTCCAGGACGTGTACTGTAGATGATTTTGAGGTGGGGACTGACAAGGCTGAAGGTTCAAGAAACAGACTGCTGAAGAGGAGAAAAGGCAAGGCTGAGACATGTGGCAAAACAGCGGGCCATAGAGACACTGGTGGTCCAGGCAAAGAAGAAAAAATGAGATCTGCTTCTAAGAGTATTACGAACGAACTATAATGTAAATTGTTATCTTTGCCAATAAAATGTGTTAAAATCTGAATTGCGTAACATTGTATTGTCTGTCATTGTTCCAATCATGATGGAAGAGAAGACAAGTTAAGCTATAGCATGTCTACCATCTCTTGTGGGGTTTATGCATTCAGCCATTTGTGTTGCCCTTATACCACATTGTGCCTCATATATACTGGACATTTTAGACCCAGTGACAGGCTGGCATGAAATGGCTTGCATAATACTTAGTAAGAAGGCCATAATATTTTTGACTCATGGCTGAAGTTATGTTTTAATGCCTCTCCCCAGGTTGGCAAAAAATGCATCTCTAAATGCATCAGATTGATGCTTTAAAATAGGGAATATTTAAAATTTTCTTCCAGGGGAGCATGCCCCCAGACCCCCCTAGAGGGGTAATATCTTTCTCACCTTTTTCACCCCTGACCCGTTTTCATGCCTGGCCACTGCTGCTGAGGCTGATACTGAGCCGAGCAGAGGATTTGTGTGCAGCAAGTGGAGATATGGGGTCACAGTTCGTGGCAGCAAACACTATTAGCTGCAATAATCAAGTTGGTTGTCTGAGAGGATCAAAATCAGAGGAATGATGAGGCAGAGAGAATGAGCCAACACACCAGGGCAGACACTGTAGCCACAGGCAATTTAAGCACAAAGAATGCAGCCTTTTAAACTTTGAGGATTCCTAAGTAATTTGAAAATAAAGCTTTACATTTTTTGGGCCACAGTTTGGTGCACATTTGATCTATGGAGATTGTTTGTTGCTGTAGAAAACCGTGTAGAACAGATTTCAAAAAGAGAGGTCAAATGCTCAAACTGATGATGAAACATGTCCAATTGTCTCGCTCTTGGAGTCAGCTCCAGGTCGGCTGCTGAGAAACTGTACTGTGTAAGTTAAGAGGAGCTGCTCCTTTGTCTTTTTTCTCTTTAGTTAGTGTTTATTATAAGGGTCATTCTATGAAATGGGTGCCATTTGGGTCCGCAGTGTTTGATGAGATGTATATGGTACAAAAAATGTCCTAAAGTATGTTTCTAAAGCTTAAAGTTATTCATTTAAGTGTTCTTGTTAATATGATGTATAATACAATACTGTTCTTTAAGAGTAACATACAATTTTAAATTATTTTTCATTTGTACGTAGCCAATTTCGCATGTCCGTGTTGACCATCATTACATTTACATGTAAAATATCACCAAATAAGATATATATATATGTTTTTAAACCTTTATTATTTTTAAGATAATATGTGTGTCCTTGCTTACTTAAGATATATTTATTTAAAATAAACCTTATTTTTTGTAAATATTTTATGATTTGTGTGCGTCCCTCAGTTTGACTTACCACCCCGTCACACTAACTTATTTGATCTACAAATAATGTACTGTTGCTTTAAATGACATCACCAAGAGGAAGTGACATCATTTGAACCTCATAATTGTCAAGAACAAGAGCAGGCCAGTACTGACATTCTTTTGCATTGTTTAATTGTTACTTTTTCATGTTGGGCAGGGTCCGTCAAGCTCAAACCTACCACCCCGTCATGCAAAACAGATAGGAAAAACTTAAAAAAAAAAAAAAAAATTACATTCTTATTACAAAAAAAAACTATATTTCAGATTGAATGCATGTATGCTAGATGATGAACTTGACCACATGGGAGATTAGCGGCCATTTTGGGAAGATATTTACCACCCTGTCACATACCACCCCGTCACATGTTTTAGTGTGACAGGGTGGTACAAGATGTGACGGGGTGGTTTTGCTTCCAGGTTGAATGTGAAGATGTTTAAAATCAAGGATTCTAATAGAGGCTAATCAATTTATTTTCTGTTAATTTAACCTTGTTTGGTTCACTCACTATATGTGTTTAATGAATAATGTTACATTTACAGATAAATTTCCGTCATGGCTCCTATAAGTGCTGCTGAAAGACAACGGCAATGCCGTGCACGTCGAGATGCTGATCCCGAGAGGAGACAAAAATATCTAGAGAGTGAGCGTCAGAGATGGAGACGAGATGTAGAGCAAGGAAAAAAGAAGAAAATTAGTGATTTCACTTGCGTCTATTAAATGGATTGGTTTCAAAAAAGTGTTGTATTGTGAAAAAAGAGAACCCGGACAGTTTTTTTTTTTTTTTTTTTTAGTTTATATTAAACTCTCAGATTATGTCAGCTACCGTTATTAAAAACTGGCAAATGGTCACTGAAATGATGTACGGTCATAAGTGGCGTTAAAGTCCCCAGCGATGATGATAGCAGCGTCAGGATGTTTGTTGATGTTGCCGCTGAGCGCATCGTGAAGCTCAGACAAAGCCAAGCCAGTGTCTGTTTGTGGAGGGATGTAAACAGCAGTTATGATGATCGATGAAAACTCCCTCGGCAGATAGGATGGGCGGCAAATAATGGATAGATGTTCCAGATGAGGCGAGCAGGAGCGCGACAGAGTGGAGATATTCCTGGGGTCACACCATTTCTTGTTAATCATGAAACAAACTCCCCCACCCTTGGATTTGCCAGTCCTGTGTTGGATTGTCCTGTCCATCCGTAAAACAGAAGTTTTCAGACGGCGTTACAGCAGCGTCCGGGACCAAGGGCGTGAGCCACGTTTCAGACAAACAAAGGATGTTACAGTCCCTAATGTCCCGTTGGAAGTTTATCCTGGCTCTGAGATCATCCATCTTATTCTCCAGAGACTGGACATTGGCAGCAAAATGCTCGGTAAAGGAGGGCTGTGTGCGCTTATATTGAGATTGACTGATTAATAAACTCTGTGGTGATGATATTAATGCAAGGCTTGGTGTGTATTCAGTCGACAGTGCTGTTCCTTTTGCATAAGTTGAACTCTCTGTGAATTGTTGTACTGTTTTGTTCGTGACAATAAATCCATTCTATCTTTTCTATAAAGGAGCAGAAGTTGTGACATGAAACAGTCAGGGCCTAAAAGCGTCTCCTTCCTCTGCAGCTCTGTTCAGCTCAGACCTGGTTTGACTGAGCGCTGCACGTCGAGCCTAAACCTGTGTCACTTTGACCTCTGTGTAAAACCAGCCTCATGAAACATAAACTTATAATTTGAATTACGAATCACAAAATAAACCTGTTCCTTGAGTTTGGGTCTGGACTTCGTGGAAACGCGGCTCAGGCAGGTGTTGGGACAGTGACTCAACAGAAACCCTCAGAAACATCAGAACATCAGCTCCTATTACCTTTTTAAACACAACCACTGTCTTTTATTTCTGTCAAACTGACTCGCTTCCCATACAGACAGCCTCCCCACAGTCCTCGGATTGTTTTACCTACCCCGTGGAGCGGCTGCCACAACCCTCCACCGAGCTTCTTAACATTGTTATTTTCTTTTTTTTTCTTTTACCTGCGTGTCCAAATAAACTGCTGTTTTACATTGTAACCTCAGCCTCCTCATATTTCTTGTGGTAAACGCCTGGTGATCTGACGAACCTGCACCTGCAGCCGGTGACATAAACACAGCAATATACACAGCCAGCACCACATAACATGGAGAGAAAATTTACTGAGGCGCATCATCATCTTAGTTTGGAAAACTACTTTGACAGCCACGGGAAAAGGAGTTAAACGTGGAGAAATTATGGAGGATCACAATACACGGTACAGCATGGCGTCTGCGTACCAGGTACAGGCGTCGTTACCAGGATGATGGAATCTCTGATGATGAAATTGAAGGAAAAAGAATGTTTGACTTGGATGAAAAGTTACAGTGCAGCCGGTTCAATTCTGACCTGATCAACCAGTAACACCTCCTGCAATTCCCCTCTCCACACCTCTTTTACCATTCACAAGGAGGAGGTGAGGAGCATCTTCAGGGACTTAAGAGGAATAAAGCCCCGGTCCAGACAACATCAGCCCCACTGTTCTCCACCACTGCGCTGCAGAACTGGCTGGGGTCTTCGCTGACATTTTCAATACCTCCCTCTGTCAAAACTTAGTACCCAAGTGCTTTAAAGAATCCATTATCATTCCGGTTCCTAAGACCAAGACCATCTCCTGCCTCAATGATTACAGACCCATTGCCTTGACATCAGCAGTCATGAAATCATTTGAGCGCATCATACTCAATCACCTAAAAACTGTCACCACCCCCCTCATGGACCCATTCCAATTTGCATACAGAGCCAACAGGTCAGTTGAGGACACCGTCAACTTAGCAATTCATCACATACTGAACCACCTTGAGTCCGCAAATACATATGCCCGCATCCTATTTATGGATTTCAGTTCTGCATTCAATACAATAAACCTGGCCAAACTTTTTAATATATTACTGGACATGAATATCGACCCATGCATCTGTCACTGGATTCACAGTTTTCTCTGGAACAGGCAACAGAGGGTAAGGATTAACAATTATACATCCTCCCCCCTGTTCCACAGTACAGGCGCACCTCAAGGTTGTGTTCTCTCACCATGGCTATTCTCTCTCTACACAAACCAGCTTACATCACACCATAGTTCTGTTGGCCTATACAAATATGCGACGACACAACCATCATAGGATTCATCATCAACAACCAAGAAACTGAATACCGTGCACAGATCAACCAAGCAGTGACCTGGTGTACAGACCATGATCTCCTACTCAATACATCCAAAACAAAAGAACTCATCGTCGACCTAAGGCGTCAGCCATCCCCAAAACTCCAGTGCTCATTGAAGGTGAACCCATTTCTATCATTGATACACACAAATTCCTTGGGACCCATATTAGCAATAACCTCAAATGGAAAATCAACTCAGATCATATATACAAAAAGCCCAGCAAAGACTTTTCCATCTCCGACAGCTCAAGAAGTTCAGAGTAAGGTCTCATCTCCTGCTTCGCTTCTATACGGCCATCGTTGAAAGCATCCTCACCACATCCATCACAGTTTGGTTTGGCAGTCTTGACACACTTTCCCGGAAGAAACTACAGCGCATCATCAACAGAGCATCTAAAGTTATTGGTTCACCCCTACCATCCCTTGAATCACTTTACCACAAACGGACACTCACGCAGAGCCCACAAAATCATTTCTGATATCACCCACCCTGCACACTCGCCTTCCAGCTACTGCCCTCTGGGAGGCGTTACAGGTCAATCGCCTCCAAAACAACTCGCTTCAAAAACAGTTTCATCCCATAAGCAATAAACTTTTGAACTCTGACGCTGATGACTGTGGTTTAGGCATGATGTAGATGTATATGTATATTTAGGCATGAATGTATATGTACGTTATTTTATTTTTATATGTTTATTGTTTGTTTAAATGTAATGCTGGAACCTGTACCAATGAGCTGTACTGAAAACAAATTCCACCAGCTTGGCTGTGTGGTCATTAAATTAAAATCAAATCAAATCAATTCCCTCTCCACACCTCCTGCTTTTCAAATCTGTGAAGCTGATGTGTGCCAGGTCTTCAAGAAGAACAAAAGAAGAAAAGCACCAGGCCCAGATGGCGTGACACCAGCCTGTCTGAAAACCTGTGCTGACAGCTGGCCCCCATCTTTTCACAGATCTTCAATAGATCCCTGGAGTTGTGTGAAGTGCCTTCCTGCTTCAAACGCTCCACCATCATCCCCATCCCAAAGAAACCCAAGATAACAGGACTTAACGACTACAGACCTGTGGCTCTAACGTCTGTCGTCATGAAGTCGTTTGAAAAACTGGTTCTGGGTTATCTGAAGGACATCACTGGACCCTTACTGGACCCCCTGCAGTTTGCTTACCGAGCAAACAGGTCCGTGGATGATGCAATCAACATGGGATTGCACTTCATCCTGCAACATCTGGACAAAACAGGGACTTATGTGAGGATCCTGTTTGTGGACTTTAGTTCGGCTTTCAAAACCATCATCCCAACAGCCCTTCAGACCAAACTGACCCAGCTCTCTGTTCCTAGCTCTATCTGTCAGTGGATCACCAGCTTTCTGACAGATAGGCAACAGTTAGTGAGACTGGGGAAATTCATGTCAAACAGCTGCACCACCAACACTGGTGCCCCTCAGGGATGTGTTCTCTCCCCTCTGCTCTTCTCCCTGTACACCAACGACTGCACCTCTAAAGACCCCTCTGTCAAGCTCCTAAAGTGATGGTGGTTCCCAGAGTCAGAACAGAGTTGGGTAAGGCAGCATTTCAGTAGCTGCTCCCTGTGCATGGAATGAACTGCAAAAGGACCTAAATCTTTCTGAACTTGTGACATTGGGAGAATTTAAATCTATTCTAAAGAAGCGTGAACTCAATGAACTTGGAAAATGTAACTGTTTTTAAACGTGTACACATTGACTAAATATCATTTGTTTTTTTGATGTCATGTATGTTTTTTTAAATTGTATGTAAATGCTGTTGTCTTGGCCAGGTCACTCTTGAAAAACTGATTTTTAATCTCAATGAGTTTTTATCTGGTTAATTAAAGGTTAAATAAAAAAATAAAAAAGGAGAGGTATTTGGCATTGTCTTTGCCTTCAAATATCCTATTAAACAAATATATACTGGGCGGCAGTAGCTCAGTGGGTAGAGCGGCCGTCCTTGAACCGGGCGGGTGAGTGGAGACCAGCTCGAAACATCCCAAAACAACATAACATCCCGCTCTCCCCCACATACTGTCGTTGTGTCCTTGGGCAAGACACTTAACCTAGATTGCCTCACTGGAAAAAAGAAAACAATCCACAAACAGCAATAAAATATTAACCCTGCATGTTCTTATTTTTGTGTATTATTTAAACCAAGACTTTTAAGGTTTTTAGTATTATTACATGGGTCCTTTACAATGAGTAAGCTATACCACACTGCTCAAAAATAATAAACATAATTTGGCCATCACAACTTTAGTAATACATTTTGAAAAAACATAAAATCACATTTTTATGGATAACAGGAGAAACGGCATCAATCAATCAATCAATATTTATTTATATAGCGCCTTCCAACAACCACAGATTGAACCAAGGTGCTTAAACGACATTAGTAAAAAATAAACATATTTACAAATAGGTTTAAAACATATTTACACAATAAAAACAGATCAGTGTCACAGAGCCATTAAGTGCCAAAAGCCATTTTAAATAAAAAGGTTTTAAGTTTGGCTTTAAACAGAGGCCGGTCAGTGATGGAACGTAACTCAATGGGCAACGAGTTCCAGAGTTTAGGACCGGCCACTGCAAAAGAACGATTGCCCCACTGTTTGAACCGGGACCGGGGCACCTTCAGCAGATGTTGTCCAGCAGAACGTAGAGCTCTGCTGGGTTTGTGAGGGGTCAGAATCTCACACAAATAAGAAGGTGCAAGGCCCGTGAGTGCATTAAAAACAAACATTAAGATTTTAAAATTAATTCTAAACTGGACAGGAGCCAGTGCAGGAGAACAGGACAGGTGTTATGTGCTCGTGTTTACGACCGTTAGTTAGCAGTCGGGCAGCAGCGTTTTGCACAAGCTGCAAACGGTGAAGTCCAGTTTGGTTAACTCCCACATAGAGCGCATTGCAGTAGTCTATGCAGGAGCTAATAAAAGCATGGATGGCTTTCTCCAGGTCAGCACGACTTAAAAAGGGTTTGACCTTTGAAAGGAGGCGAAGCTGAAAAAAGCTTGCCCTAACCACCGAATCTATTTGTTTATCAAATCTTAGACTGCTGTCTAGTTTTACCCCCAGGTTTTTGACAACATGGTTGAGATGGGGGGCCAAAGCAAAAGGACCAGGAGCTGAGACACTGGGCAGGTTGGATGTGCCGAACACAATACATTCAGTTTTATCCTCATTCAAACAGAGGAAATTCTGGGACAGCCACAATCTGATGTCCTCTAAGCATCTGTTGATGGACTGAAGACTTTTAGGACAAGCAGGGACAACAGGAAGGTAAACCTGTAGGTCGTCTGCGTACAGATGAAAAGACATTTTGTGCTTTGAAATAAATATAGCGTTTCAGCGTCAGTTCAGGCAGGCCACGTAGTCAAGCTCTGCTGTCAGCTGACACCCAGATCAGCTGATCTGATTGCTATAGCACTCAATTGGTCCGTTCAAACAGGGCGCCCTATTTAAGTGCATTTTCAGTCTGCTGCGTGACTGCTCCCACTGCATTGCTTGCAAAGCGCAGCTTTGTTTGAAAACAATGAGATTACTATTATATTTTGCTGTACTCACCCAACTGCTAACCATGTCTACCACCGGCGCAAATGATGAAGACCAATGGCAAGTTGAAACGATCGAAGAATCCCAGCAAATACGTCAAGCAGAAGAAGTCATTCAAGAGGAAAGCAACGCTTCTATCCGTCGAAGCTCACGTCTGGCGAGTAAACCATATAGTCCTCTCAGCATCAATGACTGGCCACTGCCGAAGTTACTGGAAACTTTGTATAGACATGATATCCCGGCACCGACCGGAGCTACGCATAGAGAACTGTTTGATTTGTTTCGTGAAAAAGTTTACGTCCCAACAGCAGATTTTCCTCTTCCTCCTTCTTTCTCCGGCAGGAAAAGGGCGCAGAAGAGAAAGAATGTTGACCCTGCTTTCACTCCGACCGATGTTGCACCAAAGCGGTCAGGTGGTTCAGCGGTCACAAACCGGGCAGCCAACTCTTCTTCAGTTCAAAGCAATGACCCAGTGTTGTCCGCATTGTCCAGTATTCAGCTTTCGCTCTCCGACATGAACTCCAGAATTCAGGCTTTGGAGTCAACATCAAAGTCCTCGGCAAATCCTCTCTTCTATGACCCGTCTTCTGAGAACTCCTCGCCGGCTACGGCGCTAGCGCCGGCTGTGCTTGACGCAGGAAGAGGAAGTCATCAATTCCGGGACTATACCCCAAAGAACGATGGGAAGCGCAGTTCCAGTGTCTACAGGCTTTCCATTCTTTCCGGCTGCTGCGATTTCTCATCAGTTGAGAAGCCAAATCATCGCAGGTAATGATGTTAATCTCGTAAAAATATTGCTGGGCTCCGAAATGAGCGAGAAACGTGTTGTTGACTGCGGAGATGTATCTGTTATGCTTAAAGACAGCGATCCCCGGCTTTCAAAAATGTTAACTCTAGCTGAGTTTAACGTGGCATTTGGTGTTTTCAGAGATGTTATATGCGAAAATTTTCCGTCTCGTAGAGCCGAGCTGGACACCTATTTAGCAATCATTTCTGACTTGGCTTTGACTTATGGAGGAACTCTCTTTTATGAATATCATAAGTCATTCTCTGCAAAAGCTGCCATGTATATTCAACGTTTCAATCAGAGATTGGACTGGTCAGTTGTCGACTTGACCCTCATAAGCAGACATTTCACTGGTCATCAAGCTCTCTCCTGCTCAATCTGTGGCTCTCATTCTCACACTCTCAATCTATGCCCAAAATCTGTGTCTCCTCAACCCTCTAAGTCGGACTTTAAAAATGTTGATTCTAAGTTACTGCGGGGACGGCCACCCAAAATCTGTGTGCCCAAGACGAACTCGCTTTATGAAAAAGAAATAAAGCCATCAACCCCAGTCAATGTTCCAAAACTGGGTCAGGAATTGAGAAATCATCCTAACCGCTGTTTCGTCAATTATTTAATAACTGGACTTGTTCAAGGTTTTCTTGCAGGACTGATATGGTTGCCTAATTTTTCTTTTTCCTGTAATAATTTGCTTTCTGCTGTAAAAGAACCTGAAATCGTTGATACATTGCTGGAAAAGGAAGTTAAGGAAGGATTCCTGATTGGGCCTTTTGATAAATCTCCCTTCTCAATTTTTCGTATTAACCCTATAGGGATTGCTACTCGGAAATATTCAGGAAAGAAACGTTTAATAATTGACTTATCTGCCCCTCATAATGACTCCGCTCAAAGTATCAACAGTCTTATTCCACTAGCTCCGTTTTCTCTGTTTTACGCAACCATTGACGATGCAATTAAGTTCATTAAAAGTGCAGGTAGGGGTGCATGGCTTGCAAAGGCAGATATTTCAAACGCCTTTAAAGTTATACCTTTACATCCATCGCAGTGGCATTTATTTGGCATAAAATGGAGGGAAAAATTATACTTTTCGGTCAGGCTCACTTTCGGTTGTCGCAGTAGTCCAAAAATATTTGATACACTATCAGAGGCGCTATGTTGGATTCTCCTTAACAACCACAAATTACCATACGTGCTTCATCTTCTAGACGATTTTCTGCTAGTGGATTATAAAAATGCAAAGCCAGGAAGATGCATTTCGGTTTTAAAACACACTTTCACTGATTTAGGTGTTCCCTTTCTGATGAAAAAACTTTAGGTCCTCTTAAAGTTATAGAGTTTTTAGGCATTACTTTAGATTCCAATCTAATGCAAGCTTCATTGCCCCTCGAGAAATTAAATCGCATCAGAGAAATCATGAGAAATGCAAAAATGTCCATATCTTTTTCAAAACGAGATTTGCTCTCTCTACTAGGCCATCTTAATTTCGCGATGCGTATAATTCCCCAAGGCAGGTCTTTTATTGCTAGACTCCTTGATTTATCTAAATCAGTTAAAGATCTTAAGGACATAGTTACCTTAGATTCAGGCTGCAGATCAGATCTCAAGTTCTGGTCTTTGCTCCTTGAAAATTGGAATGGCATTTCCTTTTTTCACTATGATGACATGGAGTCTTCTGCAGCCCTTAAATTGTACACAGACGCTGCGCCTTCTGTCGGTTTTGGGGGGGTTTTTAATGGTCAGTGGTTTGCTAGTAAGTGGCCAAAAGAGCTGCTATCTGTGCCTGATAATAACATGTCCACCGCTCTGCTGGAATTATATCCAATAGTGATAGCTGGTATTCTGTGGAGCAAACAATGGTCTAGAAAACAAATTTTGTTTTTGTGACAACGAGGCAACAGTCAATATTATTAACAAAGGTCGCTCATCAGTTCCGTTTATTAACCGATTCGTCAGGCGCCTTACCTGGTTATCTGTCATGGATAACTTCATTTTTAGAGCTGCTCACATTCCAGGCTTAAATAATCAAATTGCTGACTCTCTTTCTCGATTTGAATTTCAGAAATTCCACCTTCTGTGTCCAGGTTCAGCGTCAGCCAGCTTGGTCTGCCCTTCTTTCAGCCAAACCGTAATAGATTAGACCTGACCTTTCAATCTTATGTACATTCAGCAGCCAAGTACATGCGCAGTGGTCTAGCAAATTCAACATTAAAAATGTACGACACTGCTTGGTCTCATTTTAGTTCTTTCTGCGCTACTTTCTCTGTAAATGTATTGCCTGTCAATGTATCATTTGTTAGTGCATTTATAGTCCACTGTTTTGAGTCACGAAAAATGCAGCCTTCGGCCCATCAAAAGTATGATCGCCGCATCCAATTCCACCTACGCTGCCTGGATCCATCGACTCTCAGCTTGCTCGAAAATCCATCAATTCGTCTCCTGCTCAATGGACTTAAGAAAGAGAAACCTAAAGGCAATGATCAACGTCTCCCTCTCACACTTCCGCTTCTGAAAAAGTTAATATCACGTCTGAGAGGGGGATGCTTTGGGACTTATTCTGATATAATGTTAGAATCTGTTTTGCTTATGGCTTTCTATGGCTTTCTTAGAGGTGGTGAGTTTTCAACACGCACAAATTCCTTCAATCCGTCACATGACCTCACAATATCAGACGTTTTAATTTTTTCTCACCACTTCACCATATTGCTAAAGCACTCAAAAACTGACAGGAACAGGGAAGGTTCTGTTGTATACATTTCTGAAACTAACTCTGCTTTTTGTCCTCTGTCTTCTATGTTGGCTTATCTGAGGAGCCGTCCACAAGCTTGTCGGGAGGACCCATTATTTATAACAGAGGAGGGAAATCCTATGTCCAGAGCCTGGTTTGCATCCCGTCTCCGCTCGCTTTGTCAATACTGCGGGCTCCCCCCAGAGTATTATTCGGCTCATTCACTGCGCATAGGGGCTGCTACAACTGCAGCTTCTACTCCGGTTTCTACCCTTAAAGCTATGGGAAGATGGTCTTCGGCAGCTTATGAACGGTACCTCCGGCCAGATACTCGAGCCATCCTTGATGCTCAAAAAGCTATGAGTGATGCTCATGATGTATAGTTAATAAATCTTGCTTCACTAACTAATGGGCTTATTTAATTACGGCTTCGTTAGCTCATCTTCCTTCATATGCTGCTTCACGTTAATCTTTTGGCTATATCTTTACTAATAAGATTTGGCTTCTTTAAAACGCTTAATTTTGATCTCTGCTGGCTCTTCGATTTGGCCTGGTATGGTCTGTTTGGGGGGGAATTTTATTTGCTGCTCTCCCAGTTTTAAATGGGAGATTGTCCCCAGAAGCTGCTGCTGTTACCTGACAAGCTTTCATGGAGCTCATGAAAGTATGGGTAACTTAGAACAGAGCCATACCGCCAAATGTAACTTTAATGATTCACGTTAATCTGTTGACTTTATCTTTACTGAATAAGATTTGGCTTCTTTAAAACGCTCATTTTAATCTCTGATGGCATCTTCGATTTGGCCTGGTATGGTCTGTTTGGGGGGGAATTTTATTTGCTGCTCTCCCAGTTTTAAATGGGAGATTGTCCCCAGAAGCTGCTGCTGTTACCTGACAAGCTTTCATGGAGCTCATGAAAGTATGGGTAACTTAGAACAGAGCCATACCGCCAAATGTAATTTTAACAATCATGCAAATAAAAGTTATAAAAATTTGCTAAAGAATTGTCTATGGTATTTTTGACTCAAGTGGTCCTGACTGAACTGCACCTAACGGCAACATATATAAGGAAAATAAAACAGGGCCCAAAATGGAACCTTGTGGCACACCAGAGGACAAGGGAGTCGAGGAGGAGGAGAAGTCACCAATCCTGACAGAAAAAGTCCTCTCTGTTAAATACGACCTAAACCACTGCAGCACAGGTCCCTGAAGCCCAACCTGTTGTTCCAGACGTGTCAGGAGGACTGAGTGGTCCACGGTGTCAAATGCTGCAGTAAGATCCAGCATTATGAGCAGCACTGGCTTTTTCTCATCAAGGGACAAGAGAATGTCATTTTGTACTTTGAGAAGAGCGGACTCAGTGCTGTGTCGTGTCCTAAAGCCAGACTGAAACTTTTCAAAGATCTGATTGTTCTCCAGAAAAGACTAACCGTAAGAAAACAATCTTTTCCAAAACCTTGGATAGAAAAGATAAATGGGACAGAGGTCTGTTGACAGAACAGTAGGATCAAGGTTGGGTTTTTTTTAGCAGAGGCCTGACCACTGCTTGAATACAGTTGGTACAGAACCTGAACTCAGGCAGCTGTTTATAAATGAGAGGAGGCATGGGCCCACTGTGTTAAAAACCTGTTTAAGCATTTTAGATGGGATAATGTCCAGAGGACAGTTGGTCGGTCTCAGCCCCTGGACCACATCAGAGAGGAGAGAGAGTGACACTGGCTCAAACACATTAAACACAGAGAGGACAGGAGAAGAGCACAAGTCAAAAGTGTTAGACATGTTCTTAATGCTCTGTTTAACAGAGGCTACTTTATCAACAAAATAATGGAGGAAATCATTACAGGTTGACTTTGAGGCCTGCTGTGGAGCATTACTAGATGGATTTATAACAGACTGAATTGTATTGAATAGCGCTCTAGGATGATTAGAGCTGGTGGAAATGACATTAGACAGATACTGACATTTAGCTGCTTTGACTGCATTTTGATATTCAGTAAGACTGTCTCTCAATATACCCAGTGAAACATGTAGCTTGTCCTTTTCCACTTGCGCTCGGCCTGCCTGCGCCTCCGTCTAAGGGCACGGGTGGTGTCATTAAGCCAAGGCTCTAGTTGAGTCCTGACAGTTCTGCACCTGTAAGGAGCAATGATGTTAAAAATCTCTGAGCAGGTGGAGTTGAAGGAGGAGATGAAGACTTCTGTGCAGAGTGGGAAGTCCACTTCGTCCTGAGAGTAAAGAGTGGTGTTCATAAAGGCAGCAGCAAATTCTCCAGCTGTGGTGGGCCTGGATGATGGATGATGGAGGATGTCTTTGGCCTAACCCTAACCCTAACCTTAACCCAGGCTGAGTGCTCCTGAGCGGATCAGTATCATGTGCAGTGGCCCTGGTCCTGGAGAGCTCCAGGAGCCTTGTGGTGCTTGTGGAGGAGCTGTAGCCCAGGAGGAGGGCTCCTGAGCGGATCAGTATCATGTGCAGTGGCCCTGGTCCTGGAGAGCTCCAGGAGCCTTGGGGTGCTTGTGGAGGAGCTGTAGCCCAGGAGGAGGGCTCCTGAGCGGATCAGGACTATAAGCCGCAACTTCTTTCCCACGCTTTGAACCTCGCGGCTTAAACAACGACGCGGCTAATATATGGATTTTTCCCGCTGTCAAATTTAAAAATTTTTTTTTTTAAAAACACATTCTGTGACGTGCTCAGTTTTTTGGAGGAATGAAGCTTTCATTAGACCAATGAAATTGCCGAACGGGTTAAGGTCAAACAACTTTTTTGTTTACTATTTAGATTAAATCGAGTGCGCTCAAACTTTGTCACCCTCATCATGGCATAGACACGGAGAAATGCATATGATGCAGCTTTCAAGTTGAAGGCGATTGATCTGGCTGTTGGAAAAGGAAATAGAGCTGCTGCACGGGAGCTTGGTCTTAATGAGTCGATGATAAGACGTTGGAAACAGCAGCGTGAGGAATTGACTCAGTGCAAAAAGACAACTAAAGCTTTCAGGGGGAAGAAAAGCAGATGGCCCGAACTAGAAAATGAGCTCGAAGACTGGGTCAACACACAGAGAGCAGACGGCCGAGGTGTTTCAACTGTTTATGTCAGCTACTGTTATTAAAAACTGGCAAGTGTTCACTGAAATGATGTATGGTCATAAGTGGCGTTACATTTTAGAAACGCAGTAAATATCTGCTACGTATGGTTGGGACTGAAGCTATTAATTTTCCCAAAACAAATTGTAATTATGCATTATTTCTATCACTATTGAACACAGTTGCTCAAAAAATAAAGTTTTTTACAATTTGAATCGTTTTTATTGGTGAATCAACATATTTAAGTGTCCCTCAAATGTCTGAAGATTCTCATTCATCCAGATCACCTTTTGAAGAAATGGATGAAGCAAAGGCATCTGGAAATAGTTTTTCATTACAGATTACATCAATAACACATCTTAGCTGGCTCGTAATCCTCATCACTGTATAACACATCAACACATCATCTTGTCGTCTAATTTCAAAAATTTCTGTGGGCAGAATCCAACAGTGCTGTCCGCTTCATGAGGTCGCCATCCAGCAGAGTGAAAGTGATCTGGATTCTGTTAAGGGTCCAGTTGCAAGGAGTAAAGCTTTAAGAGTTAACAGCTCTATTGTTTTTATTTCTAATACTAGTTAACATTAAGCTTACAGGGTTTGTCATTGTTTGCATGTTATCCTCATTAAAAATATGAACCTATAAATGTTTGGGTGGTTTTAGTTAAAGCATTGTGTCATTTTGACAAATCAGATCACATTTGATGGTGATTTTATGCAGAAATGTGAGAAATTCCAAAGACTTCAGATACTTGTTCATGCCACTGTATGTTGACTTCAGCTGTTTCACGGTGTGGAACATCTGACTGAAACATGATGCCATTGCGTGGTGGTAACATGGCAGTTTGTGATGAAAACTTATTGATAGGTTTTGGCTTTAAATTTGCACAGTGAGAGCAGGCTGATCCTCAGAGGAAGTCATATTTGAAACATCTTAAATCAATTACAGAGCAACAGGCTCCTGTAAATGTTATGACACAGTAAATGCAGATAATGTGAAGATTTTAACATTAATATGAATTTTTAAAAATATTACGGGCAAATCGTAATATTTTTAAAAATTCTTATTCCTAATGCAATTCGGACGCTGAACAACACGTCCCGCTGATGTATTGTAACGTAATTGCTACTGCTGTACTGCATTTTGCCCTGAAGATGTCTGTGTGTTAGTCTTGTTGTTCTTGTTGTTTGTGTTGTTGTTGGTTTGATTGTTGTTTTTATGAGACCGAAGGCAAATTTCCACATTGTGGACAAGAAAATGAAAATGAAATGAATCACTTGGGTAATCATTGAGCAAGTGATTTCATCAATTCCAAATAGTCCAATGCTCAGTGCCATGTAGTCCACAAATATCTCCACCTAGCAGCACAGAATTATCTGGCAGCGTGGAGGTGAGTAGAGCCAGCCTTTATTTTGAGGTAAAGAGGAGAGTGGAAACACTGTTTCCACTCTCGTGGACTGCAGACGAGACACACCTGTTTAACAGGTGTGTCTCGTCTGCAGTCCACGCCCTCTGCCACACACATACTCTGCTGAACAAAGAAAAACACACAAAAGGAGAGGGAAAAAAAGAAACCCTAACCATCACAATAAATAAATAAAATAAATTAAGATCTCAAGAAACAGAAGTGAGATGCAGTTTGTTGAGGATGTAAATATAGCATATATCCTTCATGGATAAGGTGATAAAATTGTACAAACAAAATGAAATACAATTAAAGCCGCAAGCGGCGATAAAGGCCCTCGCCTCCCTTGAGACCGCGGGGACACATATATTCGGAGGATTGCATGTCGTGCTTTAAAGCAAATTTGGAGCTGTTTAGATGAAAACCCTTTAGCACAAAGTGTACGATTTAGGTGGTCATGTATTCCACCCAACATAGATTTTCTGTTGAGTTTACGGTATGGCTGTAATAAACTTTTCTGTTTGCCCTAAGGTGTCCTATGGATGTACCAAGTTTTGTATTTCTACATTGGAAAAATTTACTTTCATTTTCCATAGAACCAATTATTTTGACTTTTCTAGGGGTCGCCACTGAGTCATTTTTCCTATTTTTTTTTCAGGGACTTCAAATACATACATTTTTGCCGGGCTTGAAGTCTGGGACCAATAAAAATGACTTTTAGTTGTTGGTTTACTGGGTCAAATTGAAAATCATTTTTCAGAAAAATTATAATAAAAAAATATATACCAAATTATAATAAAATAAAATATACCTCGAGCAAAAACGACAAGAAAAACGCCTGTCTATTTTACACACATGTGTTTAGCTCATTTTGCCCAAGTTTGGTGTCTGTGGAATGAAGCAGCTATTTTCTGTTGTTTTTTAAAAGAGAGGTTGTATTCTAAGTCGGTTCACATCTTCAATTTAAAATGGCCACCTTCCCGTGTGTGATAAGGTGTGGTCCCTTTGGCTTTTGTTCATAAGCCCATACTGGATGTGTGTACCAAGTTTCATTTGCCTACGACAAACTAAAATTTTCACTTCCCATTGACTTTTTCCACATATTTGGGACGTTGCTATGGCAACACATTTATAGATAGGGGGTGGTTGTCATTGGCTTTTATGCTCGTCATGACATAAGAGATGTGTGTACCAAATTTCATGTCTCTATGACAAACTAAATTCTTGGGTCCCATTATAAGTTTGTAGGGGCGCTGGAGAGCCATTTCTAAAGATAACCCTTTTATTTACATATCTTTGTGTTCAGGTCATGAATGTGCACAAACGCCTTTTGGGTCCGACTTGATCCGAGAAGGCGTTTGAGAGTTAAGAGACATTTTATTTTCACAAAAATGGCCACCTCGTTACAGGCTTGCCACACCCATACCCGATAAGATATCAACAATAAAGTCACAAATTTGGTTGGCACACGTGTCTAGATGATACTCACCAAATTTGGGGCCATTTAAATTAAAACACAATGATTTGCATCTTCTTGCGCAAAGGGTGCAATTTTAGTGGCCATGCGTTTCACCCCACATGGCGGACTTCCTGTTTAGTTTAGGTGTGGCTGTCATAGACTTTTCTGTTTGCCCTGAGGTGTCCTATTGATGTACTAAGTTTCATTTTTCTACGTTGGAAAAAGTTACTTTCACTTTCCATAGGCCCAATGTATTTTGACTTTTCTAGGGTCGCCACTGAGTCATTTTTCATTTTTTTTCGGGACTTCAAATACATAAATTTTTCGCCGGGCTTGAAGTCTGGGACCAATAAAAATGACTTTTAGTTGTTGGTTTACTGGGTCAAATTGAGAATCATTTTGCAGAAAAATTATAATAAAAAAATATATACCGAATTATAATAAAAAAAAATATAACTCGAGCAAAAAAGTCTAGAAAAACACTTGTCTCATTTACACACATGTGTTTAGCTCATTTTGCCCAAGTTTGGTGTCTGTGGAATGAAGCAGCTATTTTTTGTTGTTTTTTAAAAAAGAGGTGTATTCTAAGTCGGACCAAATTTTCAATTCAAAATGGCCGCCTTCCCGTGTGTGATAGGGTGTGGTCCCCATTGGCTTTTTTGTTCATAAGCCCATGGTGGATATGTGTACCAAGTTTTGTTTGCCTACAACAAACTAAAAATTTCACTTCCCATTGACTTTTTCCACATATTTGGGACGTTGCTATGGCAACACATTTATAGATAGGGGGTGGTTGTCATTGGCTTTTATGCTCGTCATGACATAAGAGATGTGTGTACCAAATTTTATGTCTCTATGACAAACTAAATTCTTGGGTCCCATTATAAGTTTGTAGGGGGCGCTGGAGAGCCATTTCTAAAGATAACCCTTTTATTTACATATCTTTGTGTTCAGGTCATGAATGTGCACAAACGCCTTTTTGGTTCCAACTCGATCCGAGAAGGCGTTTGAGAGTTAAGAGACGTTTTATTTTCACAAAAATGGCCACCTCGTTACAGGCTTGCCACACCCATACCCGATAAGATATCAACAACAAAGTTACAACTTTGGTTGGCACACGTGTCTAGATGATACTCACCAAATTTGGGGCCATTTAGATTAAAACACAATGATTTGCATCTTTCTGCGCAAGGGGTGCGATTTTAGTGGCGCTTTCACCCCACATGGCGGACTTCCTGTTGAGTTTAGGGTGTGACTGTCATTGACTTTTCTGTTTGCCCTGAGGTGTCCTATGGATATACCAAGTTTCATTTTTCTGTGTTGAAAAAAACTTACTTTCACTTTCCATAGGCCCAATGTATTTTGATTTTGTAGGGGTCGCCACTGAGTCATTTTTCGTTTTTTTTTTTCGGCGACTTCAAAAACATACCATTTTTGCCGAGCTTGAAGTCTGGGACCAATAAAAATGACTTTTTGTGCATGTTCACTGGGTCAAATTTAGGATCATTTGGTCACAATAAAGATAAAAAAAAAAAAAAAAAAAAAAAAATCCGAGCAAAAACAATAGGCCCTCCCGGCCATCACCGGCTCGGGCCTAATAAACAAAAAAAAATCTAAACCATGGATGACCAAAGGGATAAGAAAAAAAAAGATACAGGTATTTTATACAAACAAAAAGCTAAAGACAAGTATAACATTTATAAATATAAATTTAGGATAAGAAAAAAAGAATACAACAAAAAAAGAAATGAAAACAGGAACAATACAAAAAAGGTCAAAGTAACAAAGCTAAAGCTACATTTATAAACTACTTTTATAAGGGAAAATGCAGACGAACGAGAAAAAATGTAGATGAATTTTTTAAACATTTGGCAAATGTGGGTTCCCAGTCTTGTGGACATGAATTTAAAAGTAAAAGACACAACCCAAAATACATTTTCCTTGACGGTGTAAAAAAAAGATGAAATATTGAGAATTTAAAAAAACTGGAAACAAAAAGCTCACTGAAGATCTAGATTTAATCTGTCATTGAACCAGTCACCTATCTTTGTAATCTCTTATTAACAGGCATTTGTCCAGAAAACATGAAAATAGCAATAAAAGTCTTGATGTGCTGACGATCTTGTAATTATTTTTATAGACTTA
Organism: Perccottus glenii; assembly: GCA_024416835.2. NCBI lineage: Eukaryota > Metazoa > Chordata > Actinopteri > Gobiiformes > Odontobutidae > Perccottus > Perccottus glenii. The sequence continues at coordinate 35,587 of JALDQB020000061.1, forward strand.
AAGACGTTTGATGCAATAAATCATGAAAGATTACTTAAGAAAATAAATCGATACGGAATCAGAGGGATCAAAAGCTACTTGGAAGACAGTATGTTCAGATAAATATAAAAAAAAAAAAAAAATCAGATGTGTGACATCAATTGGGGAGTATCAAGGCTTAGTTCTTGGGTCTTGATTTATTTTGAACATGAATTATGTAAAAACATCAAACACTAGAGCGCATTTTTTTTGCTGATGATACAACTTCAGAAACAAGTATTCTGGAAAAACACAAGTCGTAACAAAAGGTGGTTTGAAATAAGTAAACAAACAAAAAAATATCAATAAAAAAGGGAAAAATCTTGATAGATCAATAAAAATAGATGGGACTGATATTCAAAGGGTAAAGGAAACTACAAGTTTAGGTGTATTGCTGAACACTTGAGTTGGAAAGCTCATAAATTACACAAAAGGAGAAATTTCCAAAGCCGAAAAATCCGAAAAATGTATGTATTTGAAGTTCCCGAAAAAAAATTACAAATGTGGGGTGACACGCAAAAACTCACTTACAGACATTTTTCAAAGATGGCCCTAAAAGTTATAATTGTAGATATAGAGATCCATCTGTGAGGTTTGTGTTTTGGGTCGTGTTCTCCCCTCCTTTTTGTTTCCTTTTTGTTTTTGTTTTTTGTCAGCAGTGCATGTGTGTGGCAGGCAGTGTTGTGCCTGAACGCGTTCATTGAACGATAGTTCATGAACTCGTTCATATTTTGGGTGAACGTGAACTGAACGTGCTGTATTACTGTCTGATGAACGTTACTGTGAACTCGTTCATTCTGGTGTCTGTGAACGGCACGCTCACGCCAGATTTCTATAGAGCCTTCCAGGCGAAAACCCGGCTAAAACACACCGCAAACCAGCCGGAAACGGGTCTTAATATGTAGCGGAAAAACACCAAAACCTGGCAACACCAGCCACCTGTGTCGCACCGCCGTCCGCCGCATGCGTGACGCGTCATCAAAAAAAAAAAAAAGAAAAAAAAAGCATTGAGGCGACAGCAGCATGTAGTAAGGCGTATTTAAATTCATTCATGTAACTTGTTTGTTGAACCTGCCTGGTCTATTTTTCCAGGATTCCAATATTCTGTTTTAGCATGTGGACAATGGAAAATTATTAAAATTGAAAAACGTTTTCACCTTAATGATTACTGTCCTGTTTTTCTTTGAATAATTCCTCATTAAAAAAGACCATTCAAGCAGCACGTTTGTCCTCATGTTCTTGAGAATGTACTGTAGGGTTGAAAGCTGCAGCTGCTACTAGTGTGGAGTGAATGGACAGCAACAAATCATTAAAGCAACAATGTCCCCTCAATGCTAATGTAAACCCTGGTTGTATAAGGATTGAAAATTGGATATGAAAATTAAATCTGACGCATAGCTTCATTGTTAAAACTGATAAAATAATTGCTGTCTGTGATTCTACTGTATATGGGCTGTGGCAATAATTTTGAAAAATAATAGCTCGCAGCAACATATGGAAAAAAAGAACTATGAACTAGTTCATTTTTGGAACTGTGAACTTAGTTCAAAATTTTGAAGTTTGAACTGAACTGAACTAGTTCATTTTAAAATTTGTGAACTGAACTTTGAACTAGTTCTTGTAGAAAGTGAACTTTCCCAACACTGGTGGCAGGGGGCGTGTCTGGATTTCTCTCAGGACTGCAGACAAGACACACCTGTTTCCACTCTCCTCATTACCTCTGGATATAAGCCTGCTCTACTCACCACCACTCTGTCAGATGATTCTGGCCTGGACAGTAGAGTGACTCATGCAGCTTTAGGGCGTAGTGCTGGTATGGTTTGGAATGGTTTTGGACCTATTTATACATACTTGCTGGTCTCTGTCTGGCCAGAACTGCCTGGTGTCTTGCACCTTGTACCCTCCCGCCTCCAAATTTGTGTTGACCCTCAAACCATTATTTGTAAAGCATACAAACATGAAAAGCACTGGAAAAGTTTGATTACAACATTTATTCTAACATTCTCTGGTTATCTAGTTATCTGGTTGTGCAAAGACACAAGTCCCGATCACATTCATTCAGCCACTGCTCACTGGGATTTGGCTCAAAGGTGCTGCAGACTGAGCTGAGGGCTGCAAGTGTAGATCCTAGATAGAGTTATGGTGTGGCTTTGACCCTAAACAATCAAATACATGACCTTCAATTGAACATGGCCTTCAATAGAACTACAACTACAACTACAACAAGTATTGTTTTGAGCTTCAGACTGCAAGGCAAAGTGCAACAAAAGATCACAGAGCTTTCTCAACTGGCTCATGGCAGCGGATCAGGACAAAATGCCTTATGAAAAACAAATCAAAACGTTATCTGACATTATAGACCCATAGAAAGTGCCTCCTAGGTTTTCGTCAAACAAAACCATAAAAGCCCTTAAAATGATCAAACCATAAAACTGAAACAGCAGATAAACCCTGTTTCCACAAATGATTTTAGTTGGAAAATTTAAAGTTAATGAGAAATAAGTGAATAAAAGATAATTGTTAAACTAACAAGGTGAATTGTTAAAGTTTAAGAGCATATGCCAATGGCTCGATGGGTTTTAATCACTGTTTGAAGTGATTTAAAATTTTTTTTTTGAGTACAGGGACTAACACAAGGTCCTTTTGAACAGACGTTAAGTTTTGGTTTTGGTTTTCAAAAACTTTAGGTCGTTGTAACCTAAAGAAAAAAAGAGGTTAAGATGTTACATTTTATTGAATGAACAGTAATGATAATTACTGATTACAATTTTGGTGAATTTGAATAAATAAAGAGAAACACGTTATTTTGGTTTTACATTTGATGTTTAAAGTTTCTGTTTAACATTGAGTGAGGTGAATTCTTTATGTGGCATCTGAATGCCAAATTAGTGGAAACATAAAAATAGTAATTGATGAAATTGTTTTATGTTACGTTTAAATTAATATGGGAAAAATACAAAAACAAACTGGTTTATTGTATTGAGCACCTGGTGGTAAAACTGAGTTTTACAGAGACAGTATAGAACAAATCTATACTGAACAAAATCCTGAAGAAATTTTATTTAAAAATAAAGCAGAATTTGAGTTGAGAATTTGAGATGAATTTTATTGATTTTATGTTTAGTCTTTCCTTTTAAACGACAGTCACAAAGGTGAGCAGAGCAGAGGCTTTGTGGTGTGTTCAAGCAGCTGGGACATGCTGCTGTTACTGGTTTAACCCCAGAGAGGGGGGTCTGAACCAAAGGGTGATTAAGAAATTTTGTTTTGAAGTAAGAGAAAAATGTGTTTTCTAAAGAAAGTAATTTAAGGTAAATTAAACAATATTTTGAGAATATTCTAATTTAAAAGAACACGTGAAATAAATTGTGACGTGAAGGTGAATGTTTAAAAGTTTGTGACAATAGATCATGAGAAACCAGTTCTGATCTATATAAATTATTTATGTTTGCATCAACTGAGTTAAAATTTATCAAATTGTGGATGATACCAATTACAGTTACAGGTAAAGTCCAACTAATGGTAACTAAAATTAAAACTGAACTAAACAAAGTTAAGTTTTAAATAAAACATCAACAAAAGTGATGCTATTTGTAAAACATAAATAAGATGAATAATTAGAAATGCTGATTAATGAAATAACAATTTAAAGGTGGTAATTGGAAAAAAACACTCTGTTTTGATTTTATTTTTGATTTTTGTTTTATTTTGTTTCATTTTTGTGGTATTTTGAGCCATGGTTGTCCCACGTCTCAAAAATGGGGGAGATGAATGTTTAAACTAAAACTGTGTTAAAGTGCTGAAGGGATGCTTGGTTAACCTAATGGTTAGCATGAGGCTAAAACAACAGTATTTAATGCAGTTAAAAGTTTAAATCAAATAATGAAATAAAGAAAGTTGATAGGACTTTTCTGGAGAAGCACTGTTTAGTCTGATTAAACCTTTTCAGATTAAAGTAGATTTCCAGCAGACCATATCTGTGGAAACAGGGTTTATCTGCTGTTTTTAATTTTATGGTTTGATCATTTTAAGGGCTTTTATGGTTTCGTTTGACGAAAACCTAGGAGGCACTTTCTATGGGTCTATAATGTCAGATAACGTTTTGGTTTGTTTGTTTGTTCTTTATTTGGATGGAAGCCAACTACAACAAGTATACCAGTTCAGAAAAGGAGTTTTGACAATTAATATAGCCACCACCAGTAAGAGCTAATATTAACATAGTTCTTTGAACTTATATCATCTTGGTGTACACCTGTGAGCAGGGCTAGTGACGGGGGTCACATGACTTCCTGTGACATCACTCTGAACTTGACAAACGTAGAGATCAGGGACAGGTGCAGTGCAAAGCAGAAGTCTGGAGGTTTTGTGAAAGTAAGACCATTAGACCAGCGTCGCCTGCTGACCGGAAACATGCGTCCTTAAAGGATCCTCGTTTTATTTGTGTTCACATACAATGTGACGGAGAACATCGTGAGTCGAAACTCACACTTTAGGAGCCAAACAGCAGCTCCCTCAGGTTCATTCAATTAGCATTAGGATTTGAATTTTTACATTTTGGGACAATTTATGAAAATGTGGATTAAATTAAGTATATTTATAAACAACAAAGGTTTATGAATTACACAGGAGATGCTGTAACTGTTAATTAAAACTGGAAATGAGAGAAAACTGGTCCAAGGACTGGACAGAACTAAATAGCACTGAGCATGCTTTTAGCTGAAGAGGAGGGATCTACAAAAGGATTTCCTCCAAAGTAACACAGGACTAGTTACAGCAGAACTAAAGTCTTTAAGAAAGGACTTCAAACTCTAACAGAGGAATTAGAGTATTCTGGTATAGAGAAATTAATTTTGACCTGGTTTTAAAACATATTTGGAAGATTTACTGGGATTTTAGAATCTGTATTGAGATACAGTACATGTACTTGTTGTTGCACTTCCATGTCTAATGTTTGTTTGTGTTGCTTTCCATGTATCCGGAGCTTGTTGGTGAGATTGATGAATGTGGCCATTGCTGGGTCAACATTCCTGGACATGCACCTGCCAAACGACTAAGGTCAAGGCTTTGACCTCAGATGAACACTTTGATATCTGAGGGACGTTATTGTTTGCATGTACACCAACGGGACAACAGCTCCAGGACGGATCATACTACAGACCTAAGGGCCGTATGGTTCATTGAATTGATTATGCTGAAGAGAATTGATTTTAATCATTATGAATATGCATATGTCTCACTCCATGTGTTTTTCTTTTCGTTACAGGGACAGAAATGGACAGGCAGGGACAGGCCAGAGATCTTGAGTCCAATGGGTCGACCAGCTCAACCTCTGGCAAATTTTTCTACTTTATTTTGGAGTGACACTGTGTTTTGATTTATGGACATTTATGATTTATGGACTTTAAAGAATTTGACTTTGAAGAATCAGTGCATTACTCTGTGGGTTCCCATTTGATTTGAAACATATCCCATTATAATCATTTGTTATGTTTGTTTTCACATGTGTTGTAAGTTAATCATTTGAAGTGATTACATACGTTTGATGCTTGATGTTTGTGTTTTGTCACCGCCTTTGGGGCAAGGGGTGGATAGAAGAGTTTTTCCCAGCTTTAGGTCATTTTACCAAGGGGTCAAAATGTTCTTCTGGCTAGGATCAACAGCCCTGCTGGGTTTTCGCTTCCGTCATAGTTTACAACTCACACTCAAGCTAGTAGGTTGTTTATGCTAATTGTTATCAGCATAAAGAGGGGGGAATGTTATAAGAATTTTATTCTAATAATTGTTTATAGTTAGTAGGTGCTCATAGTTCTCTACAGGTCATGTCAAATCATGTCATGTCCTCTATGTTATTCCAAGCATGGAGTAGACATAACTAGATAGACATGGGTTGCCATGGTACTTTTGCACCTGGAGCTGGGGCCTTGAGGGGAGTGTGTATGCAAGATACGCCTCCCACTGACAGCCCCCACTCAGTGATATAAAATGTAATGTTTTGCTTACCTCTTTAAGCAAAACGCACTATGTACCTTTTTGTATATATCTGTGTACTTTGCTTCCCTTGCAAGGAATAAAACCTGGCCTTTCGCTTTTTATAATATAATCTGTCTCCGTGTCTCTCTGGATAATATAAGGATATAGAATTCTTTTGGACATATAGAATTCTTATAACACTAAAAGTCATTTGTATTGGTCCCAGACTTCAAGCCCGGCGAAAAATTTATGTATTTGAAGTCGCCGAAAAAAAAATACGAAAAATGACTCGGTGGCGACCCCTACAAAAGTCAAAATACATTGGGCCTATGGAAAATGAAAGTATATTTTTCCAATGTAGAAATACAAAACTTGGTACACCCATAGAACACCTCAGGGCAAACAGAAAAGTTTATTACAGCCATTGCGTAAACTCAACAGGAAATCTACTATGTTGGGTGGAATGCTTGACCACCTAAATTGCACCCCTTGTGTCTAAAAGCTTTTCATCTAAACAGCTTCAAATTTGGTGAGTATCATCTAGACACGTGTGCCAAAAAAGTTATTAATTTGTTTTTTGATACATTTGTGGCTGTGGTCGTAATGAGTCTGTGAAGAGGCAACCTTTGGGAAATAAATGCCATTTCCCAATTGCCAGGATCCTTCCTTTAGAGGAGGCCCCTCCAGAGCCACGGCTAGAGTCTTAGAAAACTCCTCAGAATCCTTTTACCGTGATGTTTACGCTTTAAAGCACGAAATGCACTCCTCCGAGTGCATGTGTCCCCGCGGTCTCAAGGGAGGCGAGGGCCTTTATCGCCGCTTGCGGCTTTAATTAGGCCCGAGCCGGTGATGACCGGGAGGGCCTATTGTTTTTGCTCGGAATTTTTATTTTTATTTTTTTTTTTTTTTTTGTTCTCCTTCTTTTTCTGCAAAATGATCCTCAATTTGACCCTGTAAACGAACAACTAAAAGTCATTTTTATTGGTCCCAGACTTCAAGCCCGGCAAAAAATGTATGTATTTGAAGTCCCGAAAAAAATACAAAAATGACTCAGTGGCGGCCCCTAGAAAAGTCAAAATACATTGGGCCTATGGAAAGTGAAAGTAACTTTTTTCCAATGTAGAAAAATGAAACTTTGTACATCAATAGGACACCTCAGGGCAAACAGAAAAGTCTATGACAGCCACACCCTAAACTAAACAGGAAGTCCGCCATGTGAGGTGAAACGCATGGCCACTAAAATCATACCCCTTGCGCAAGAAGATGCAAATCATTGTGTTTTAATTTAAATGGCCCAAAATTTGGTGAGTATCATCTAGACACGTGTGCCAACCAAAGTTGTGACTTTATTGTTGATATCTTATCGGGTATGGGTGTGGCAAGCCTGTAACGAGGTGGCCATTTTTGTGAAAATAAAACGTCTCTTAACTCTCAAACGCCTTCTCGGATCGAGTCGGACCCAAAAAGGCGTTTGTGCACATTCATGACCTGAACACAAAAATATGTAAATAAAAGGGTTATCTTTAGAAATGGCTCTCCAGCGCCCCCTACAAACTTATAATGGGACCCAAGAATTTAGTTTGTCATAGAGACAAGAAATTTGGTACACACATCTCTTATGGCATGACGAGCATAAAAGCCAATGACAACCACCCTCTATCTATAAATATGTTGCCATAGCAACGTCCCAAATATGTGGAAAAAGTCAATGGGAAGTGAAAATTTTAGTTTGTCGTAGGCAAATGAAACTTGGTACACACATCCAGCATGGGCTTGTGAACAAAAAAGCCAATGGGGACCACACCTTATCACACACGGGAAGGCGGCCATTTTAAATTGAAGATGTGAACCGACTTAGAATACAACCTCTCTTTTAAAAAACAACAGAAAATAGCTGCTTCATTCCACAGACACCAAACTTGGGCAAAATGAGCTAAACACATGTGTGTAAAATAGACAATTGTTTTTCTAGACTTTTTTGCTCGAGTTGTATTTTTTTTTAATTATAATTTGGTATATTTTTAGAACCGAGCCGGTGATGACCGGGAGGGCCTATTGTTTTTGCTGGGATTTTTTTTTTTTTTTAATCTTTATTGTGACCAAATGATCCTAAATTTGACCCAGTGAACATGCACAAAAAGTCATTTTTATTGGTCCCAGACTTCAAGCTCGTGAAAATGTTATGTTTTGAAGTCGAAAAAAAAACGAAAAATGACTCAGTGGCGACTCCTACAAAATCAAAATACATTGGGCCTATGGAAAGTGAAAGTAAGTTTTTTTCAACGCAGAAAAATGAAACTTGGTATATCCATAGGACACCTCAGGGCAAACAGAAAAGTCAATGACAGTCACTGTCAAGTGTTTTTCTGTCAAGTGGGTTTCCACTGTCAAGAGTCTTTTAACTGTGAGGTGCCCTACAAAGGACCAGACTTGGGATTTCACTCAGAAAATATTTATTTTTGATCAGTTGATGTAGTAGGATCACATGTAACAGCATGTAACAGTCACATGCAACAGCATGTAACAGCATGTAGCAGTATGTAGCAGTTGTAGCAGTATGTAGCAGCAGGTGAAAAACCTTTTAAATAAATAAGAAAAAGAAAACATTTTTAAATAATCAGGTATTATTCTAACACAGGAAATGTTAAATGCTTTTTACAGGCAACACAGCTTGGTCTTCTATTTTACTCTTTACAAGCAACAATCAACACTATCAACCTAAGCATTTTAGTCTTGGTTACTAGTTTCTCTTGTTTAAAACATGCAGTATTAAATGCTTTAAACTTCACTTGTAACATTTACCACATTAAATACCAAACAAAATGAACAGAAAAAGGATTCAAACGAGAATCTATGAAACAAAGTCAATTTAAGCTTACCAATAGTCCGTCAGAATTAAAAGAAAAAGTCCCAGTTCCTCACAGTAAATGAATTTGTGCCTCTGCCGACCGCTCTTCCCGTTGTACCTCTTTCAAATGACTAATGCATGTCTTTTAAACACTGAACCAGGTGCGCTTCCAATTTTCACAATTGAAAACACCTGGTTGAGCCTGAACCAGAGCACGCCCAGTCACGTGCGCGCCGGCATACAGAGCGCGCACAGGGAAGGCGGCACGCAGGAGAAAACCCCAACACGCTGAACCACAATATGGCAATACACACGGAAGCCAGCCACGCCTCCACCAGGTCAGCGCGACACCTCCCACTCGATCTTTTTTGTGGCCATGCCTGGAAAAGATCGCACTCTCAGGTGGGCTGGTCTCCGACCTGCTCTTCCACTGGCACGAGGACCACAAGGCGCCGGACGCCGGCTTTGAACTCTGGCATCGATGGGTCTCTCATTAGCAAGATTAGCAGCTAGCTGGAGCACAGTCAGGAACTCACTGAAGGTAAGGCCCTCCACATTGGTAAGACTTTGGAGGGCTCTTTTAGTGACTCTGACAGCAGCTTCAGCGGCCCGTTCGTGAGGTGAATCGGCCGGGAGGATTTTCCACGTCCAGGTGGTCTCATTTCTGGCAGCATACTCTTCAAGCGACTCTTTGTCCTGTTGATTCAGGTAAGTATACATTTCTTTTAGGACAGGTCTTGCTCCGACAAAGTTTGTACCAGGATCCGACCAGATTTTCCGGGGATGGCCTCGGACAGCGGTGAACCTCTGATAGGTAAGCAGAAAGCTCTTTGTTGATAATGTGTTTGCCAACTCGACATGGATGGCTCGGCTGGACATACAGCAAAATACGACACCCCATACTTTCATAGTTACTCTCTTCTTCACATCATCCTTCACATAGTAAGGTCCAAATAGGTCAACAGACGTGAACTCGAATGGTGCAGCAGGACTTGACCTCTCCTCAGGTAAGTTTCCCATTATCTGTTTGCAGGTTCTTGCTTTTGCCTTCCTGCAGAAGATACACTTGTCAACAACTTTTCGGGCAATAATTCTTCCTCTTATGACCCATGCCTTCCTTCTCATTCGCAATAGAGTTCCTGCCACTCCATCGTGTCCCTCACTATGTGCTTCTCTGGCTAGCAGGGTGGATAACCAAGCTTGGAATGGTAGAACAACGGCTCCCGCAGCTCTCTACAGAACTGTTTGATGAGGGTAGCAACATCGTAGGGCAGGGCTGTGGAAAGACAGTCCTCCCCACGATTCAGCTTGGCACGTAGGGTCTTTATCCGAGGAAGAGAGCCAGGCTTTCTGAACAGGCCTACAGTGGCTGTTCGCTCAAGTAGCAATGTACAAGCTTGCACCAAAAAGCAGGGAACCAGCCCAAAATCATGGGTGTAACTTCTTTGTAGATTCTCCAGAGGGACGCCAAACATTCTTGCACCACCAATATACAGTCTCTCGGTTCTCTTCTTACAGGCCTTTACTGTTATTCCATGAAGCACTTCAAGATGGAAGCAGATCACGTTGTAATCTGTAACCTTTATCATTCTATACTTTCAGCTGTTTAGTTACAGGACTGTCACACAAACTCGAGGAAGCTCACTTGTCAGTAGCGCTCTCTCAGAGAGCCCCTCCTTGAACCGCAACCTTATCGTGGTGGAGGGGTTTGAGTGCCCGAATGATCCTAGGAGCTATGTTGTCAGGGGCTATATGCCCCTGGTAGGGTCTCCCAAGGCAAACAGGTCCTAGGTGACGGCCAGACAAAGAGTGGTTCAGAACCCTTTATGAAGACAAAATCAAGGACCGTGGACGCCGCCTCGGTATGGCGCAGCCGTGGCCCCACCCGGAGCCAGGCCCGGGGTTGGGGCTCGCATGCGAGCCGCCTGGTGGCCGGGTCTTTCCCCACGGGGCCCGGCCGGGCTCAGCCCGAAGGAGCGACGTGGGGCCGACCTCCCGTGGGCCCACCACCTGCGGGAGGAACCGTAAGGGGCCGGTGCAAAGTGGATTGGGTGGCAGCCAAAGGCGGAGGCCTCGACGACCCAATCCCCGGACACGGAATCTGGCGCTAGGGACATGGAATGTCACTCGCTGGTGGGGAGGAGCCTGAGCTTGTGCGGAGGTTGAGAGATACCGACTAGAGATAGTCGGGCTCACCTCCACGCACAGCTCGGGCTCTGGAACCCAAATCCTCGAGAGAGGCTGGACTCTCCACTACTCTGGAGTTGCCTGCGGTGAGAGGCGGCGGGCTGGTGTGGGCTTGCTCATAGCCCCCCAGCTTAGCCGCCATGTGTTGGAGTTCACCCCGTGAAGCGAGAGGGTCGCTTCCCTGCGCCTTCGGGTCGGGATAGGTCTCTCACTGTTGTTTGTGTTTACGGGCCAAATGGCAGTGCAGAGTACCCGGCCTCAGTGGCGACCCTTAGAAAAGTCAAAATACATTGGTTCTATGGAAAATGAAAGTAAATTTTTCCAATGTAGAAATACAAAACTTGGTACATCCATAGGACACCTTAGGGCAAACAGAAAAGTTTATTACAGCCATACCGTAAACTCAACAGAAAATCTACTATGTTGGGTGGAATACATGACCACCTAAATCGACACTTTGTGCTAAAGGGTTTTCATCTAAACAGCTCCAAATTTGCTTTAAAGCACGACATGCAATCCTTCGAATATATGTGTCCCCGCGGTCTCAAGGGAGGCGAGTGCCTTTATCGCCGCTATGGGCTTTAATTATTATTACTTTTGTCAGAATAAAGTTTTTTCTGTGACCATTGTGAGTTTTTCTTTCATTGACCGAAGGGTACCAACATTTTTGTCCACGTGTGTACACCCAGAAGTAGGCCTACACCCAGACACAGATCTACACCTAGAAGTAGGCCTACACTCAGCCACAGGCCCACACCCAGACACAGACCTACAGGGACAGCACATTAACAGTGAATCCAGGGATCAAGTCTCGGACAATTGTTTGACTAACTGTGTGATTACTAACAAGGTTTTATTTTTACTAACTTCTATTTTATTAGTTGATTGGATATTTTTAAGCACTTTACTGATAGCACTTAAACAGCACCAAGACTGTTCTATGGATGACCTGCTTTATGGCTACCCCCCCAATAGGACGGTGCCAAACAAAAACACACACCTCTGGTCTCAGGTGTAAAATTCAGGCACTGGACCCCCAGGTGACCTACAGGTTTTCTTTCTCTCATTCATCAGGTCAGTAGGCCTGTGCACTGTATCCTAAACCAGGTCTAAACCAGGTCTAAACCAGGTCTAAAAAAGGTCTAAACCAGGCCTAAACCAGGTCTAAATCAGGTCTAAACCAGGACTAAACCGGGTCTAAACCAGGTCTAAATCAGGTCTAAACCAGGACTAAACCGGGTCTAAACCAGGTCTAAACCTTTACATATTAAGTGCTGTTGATGTGATGCTGACTCAGAATAAACTCCTGTAAATGTTTCTGATGAAGAGCCTGAAGCTGTAGATTGTTGTGTTGGCCTCATTAACAAAACTTATTCCACAAACACTGTGCTCCTGTCTGCTTCTCCAAACTGTTATCTACTGCACGTGAGGATCTGACATTATTATAAAGACTGATCACGTCACAGTCGACTGTTCAGGTACAAATTATTCTGCCTGAAACTTACCAACATAAAAATAAAACATAAAATGAAATTTAAGAGTAAACTGTTCTTGTGCAGGAGTTAATGATTAAACCGACATATATCAGGTTTATGTTGTGTTTAAAGGTTGGTTTTGTTCAGAATCAGATCAAAGGCGACTGAGGTGTTTTAAAAAAAAGCCAACAGCTCCCTCTGCTGGAGAACAACAGAAAAACACCTGGGTGTGACTCCAGGTAAATATGAGGAAGTGAAAGTATTTGTTCATTTGACACAGAGCTGCGTCGACTTCACAAACGTCTGTCTCTAAAACTCACAGCAGCAGCTCTTCTCTGAGACATTCAAATAGGATTTGGTGAGTTTTGATCAAGTGTGATTACGATGGCTGAGGCTCTGTCCTGTCCTGTGTGTTTGGAGACGTTTAAAGAGCCTGTGTCTCTGGGCTGTGGCCACAGATTCTGCTCCAGCTGCCTCCAGGACTACTGGGACCAGAACAACTGCAGAACCTGTCCTGTTTGTAGAAGGACGTCTTCTAAAGAAGATCTAATCATAAACTTTGCTCTGAGAGAACTGGCTGTGGCGTTTACTGAGAAACTGAAAGCTGGATCAGAGGAACAAACAGGAAAGAAGGTCTGCAGCAAACACCCAGAGGTTCCTCCACTGTTCTGTCGAGACGAGGCCCGAGCGCTGTGTCCCGTCTGTGAGTTCTCTCTGCACCAACAGCACACGGTGGTTCCTGTGGAGACAGCAGTGAGTGAGCTGAAGGAGCAGCTCCGATCAGACCTCCAATCTCTCACAGAAAAGAGAGAGCAGGTCAGAGATGTGGATGACATCATCTGCTGGGGCTCTACTTTACAGGAACACAATGAGAGATTGATCAAATTGCTGCAGAGTGTTCAGAAGAATGGACTGAAACTCAACAAAGCCAAGTGTCAGTTTGGCGTCCAGGAAATTACATTCCTAGGAGATAAGCTGTCTGCTCAAGGAATAGAGCCAGCCATACTGGAGATGCCCCGGCCCACAGACAAGAAAGGAGTACTACGGGTCATGGGGATGATCAACTTCATTGGAAAATTCATTCCTAACATGTCAGCCAAGACTGCCTGCATGCGAGACCTTCTACATAAGGAGAATGAATTTATATGGACAGCAAAGAATGAAGAAGAGTGGGTGAAGCTAAAAACAACGCTGACTACAACACCTGTACTCACTTTCTTTGACCCTACCAGGAGAATCAAGGTGTCCACAGATGCATCAAAAGATGGCCTGGGTGCGGTCTTACTGCAAGCAGAGGGAGAGGATTGGAAGCCTGTAGCTTATGCCTCCAGGTCTATGACTGAGTCTGAGTGTCGATATGCCCAGATTGAAAAGGAATGTCTAGGCTTGGTGGTTGGACTGGAAAAGTTTCATGGGTACATCTATGGCCTCCCACTTTTACAGTAGAGACAGACCATCGACCACTGGTCGCTATCATAAAGAAAAACTTAAATGAGATGTCTCCAAGGATTCAGCGTCTCATGATGAAGCTACAAAGATATGACTTTGATTTAATTTACACACAAGGCAAACACATAGTGTTAGCAGATGCATTATCCCGAGCCCCTACAGTGAGTCATGTGAGCTCTACAGGAGATGACGTTGAGGCTCATGTAAATATGATCACTGCTTCACTGCCTGTTTCAGACACAAAAGTAAAGAAAATAGCAGAACAGACAGAAAAAGACACAGAGTTACAAACTGTTGTACAGAACATTCAAACTGAGTGGCCAAGAGGTTCTTGTGCAAAATATTACCACATAAGGTCAGAGTTCAGTGTTGCAAATGGACTGCTGCTAAGACTGAACAGAATAGTGATTCCACAAACTCTACGCCAGGAAATGCTTACGAGGATTCAATCAGGACATTGAGAAGTTTATAAGCAAATGTGAGACCTGCCAGAAACATCAAAATAAACAAGCAAAAGAGCCAATGAAGGTAGCTATTCTGCCAACAGCACCATGGCAAAAAGTTGGTATGGATCTCTTTCATTTGAATGGTAATGACTATTTAATTGTTATTGACTATTATTCCAATTTTCCTGAGATGGCACTTCTTACCAGAATTACAGCAAGCAGTGTCATAATACATGTAAAATCCATATTCGCAAGGCATGGAATTCCATGGATTTTAGTCAGTGACAATGGGCCATGCTTTAACTGCAAGGAATGGCAACAGTTTGCGGGACACTATGACTTTCAACATGTTACATCAAGTCCCTTGTATGCTCAGTCCAATGGCAAGGCTGAGAAGGGTGTCCACATTCTAAAGCAGCTGCTGAAGAAAGCTATAGATAGCAAGTCTGATCCATATCTTGCTCTTTTGAGCTATCGAGCATCCCCTCTGGATTGTGGTTCATCGCCTGCTGAACTGTTAATGGGTCGTAAGTTACGCACCACATTACCCTGCTGGGTAAAGGAAAAACAGAACAAACAACTGAAACAAAGACTACAGCTGTTAAAGCAGAAACAAAAATCATATTATGACAAAACAACCAAAAGTCTCGAACCACTATCAAAAGATGATGTTGTCAGGATTGAGGATCAAAGTGCGTGGAACAAGAAAGCCACTGTTCTCCAGGAAGTAGGACCAAGGTCTTACACTATCAGGACTGAAGAAGGACAGGTACTTAGGAGGAATCGTCGTTCCCTGCTCAAGACACAAGAGGTATTTCAGGAGCACACAAATGATACACTTGAGTCTACACACTTACCATCAGAAGAGACAAATGATACACTTGAGTCTTCACACTTGCCATCAGCAGAGACAAATGACACAAGTCATCATTCTGAGACAAACATATCAAACTCACCTGTGTTGAGGAGATCCACACGTGTAAGAAAAGAACCTGACAGACTGAATCTTTAAAGTAAAAGTAAATACCTAAATAGAATGTTCATGTTGATATCGGGCGGCAGTAGCTCAGTAGGTAGAGTGGTCGTCTTTCAACCGGAAGGTGGTAGGTTCGATTCCCACTCTCCCCACAGTTCATACTGTCGTTGTGTCCTTGGGCAAGACACTTAACCCACCTTGCCTCCAGTGACTGTAACACTGGTAATTACATTAGAACAATGTAAGTCGCTTTGGATAAAAGCGTCAGCTAAATGAATAAATGTAAATGTAATATTGTTCATGTTGTTATTGACATTAATGTACATATTTATATGTTTGATAGAAAACCAACTTGTGTTATTAATGATATTATTATTATTATTAGGATTACCTTTTAGAAAATGTGGATTACTGTGTTAACTCAAAGGAGGGGGGATGTAATGATATTCGGTAACATGTAATATATTCAGGTAGACACAAGGTGGTGCTAGAGGATAACTTAAAATGTACTTAAAGAGAGGAAGAGGTACTTTTAAGGATCACGGTGACAGGATGTAAAACAAGATGGTAAATAAATGACTAGCAGAAGCTAGCTGTTCATCTACAACAACGTGTCATCATTGAACACAGAAATGAACGTTACAAGAGAGGTGGAGGAAAGCTACGAGGAAATGCTGCGACACTCAAAGAAACAGGCGGAGCACTGCGAGGAACAGATCCGAGCCCTGTTCAAGCGGCTGCACCGGTTCCTCAGGGTGGAGCAGGAGTCTCGTTTGGCAGAGCTGAGAGAGGAGCAGCGGCGCCAGGCCCACAGCCTGAGCCCAGAGCTGGAGAGCATCCGGGAGCAGCTGTCCTCTCTGTCCCAGAGCATCCACGCTGTGGAGCAGCAGCTGCAGAGAGACAGCAGAGCTTTTCTCACACACTACAGCCTCACTCAGAGCCAGGCCCAGGCCTCACAGCCCCACCCACAGCCGGGGTCAGGACTCCTGATAAACCAGGCCCGAGTCCTGGGAAACCTGGGCTTTAAAGTCTAGGAGAAGATGAGGAGCCTGGTCCAGTACAGCCCTGTCCTTCTCGACACAAACACTGCAAACAGATGGCTCTATCTGTCTGAGGATCTGAGCAGCGTGAGATGTGGAGAAACTGAAGATCTGCAGGTCCCTTTAAATCCAGAGAGATTCACTAAATACGCCATTGTCCTGGGCTCAGAGGGCTTCAGCTCAGGGAGACACCAGTGGGACGTGGAGGTGGGGGACCATCCTAACTGGGAGATAGGTGTAGTTAAAGCATATATGTCAAGGCCAAATTTGGCCCGCGAGTGGGTTTTATTTGGCCCACGTGATGATATTAATTTATTATTAGATCCGGCCCGCGGGCTGCTGCAAGCCAGCAGCCCGCAGATATTATGTACACACCAAAACTACATTTCCCACAATGCAACGGTAACGCACTGAGCGGGAGGCGGCTTTATTTCCTAATTTACTAGCGGTCATTAGCATAACAGCAAAAAGCCTACCCATCAACAATGGCAAAACGAAAGGTGGACACCGAGAAACGGGGGTTTCAAACAAGGTGGGAGTCTGAGTACATTCAAGATTCAAGATTCAAGATTCAAGATTCAAGATTTTTATTCGTCACGTACAAAATTATATACAGCATATATAACCAGCAGTGAAATGTGAGTCAGGTCCGCTCCATGGACAGTGCAATTATTAGGAAAACACACAGATGAAAATATACATAAATGTAGCTATGCAAGAATGAGATAAAAGTAAACAATAAAAAATATAAGAATAAAATCCAAAAAATATAAAAAGTGTGTAATGTGGGAATAAATCTAGATCGCAAATAATGTACATGAATGTAAACTGTAGACTTAAAATATTAAAAAATGTACAGGGATGTACAGTGTGCATATATGCATTTAGCTGTGGTCTTAAATATTAAGAATCACATGAAGGTGCAGGAAGCAAATGTGCAAAACAGTTTGTAGCAAAACAGAGTGACACTGTCAGTGTGTCAATGTGAGGTAGCTGGTTTAGAGTTCAAGAGCCTGATGGCCTGTGGGAAAAAACTCCTCCTAAGTCTCTCAGTTTTTGCCATCAGGCTACGGTAGCGCTTACCAGATGGCAGCAGAGTGAAAATATGATTACTAGAAAATATGATTACTATATTATATATAATATGATTACATGTTCACGGACGTCGCTGGAAAACCCGTGTGCCTTCTGTGTGGAGAAAGTGTGGCGGTGATGAAAGAGTATAATCTGAGACGACATCATGAAACAAAACACGCAAACAAAAACGAGAATATGGACATAGAACAAAGGCTACAGAAGGTGGAGGAATTAAAACGAGGCCTTAAATCTCGCCAGGGTCTGTTCAGAAAAGCCAAATCACAAAGCGAGGCTGCAGTCAAGGCCAGTTTTATTTTAGCAGAGGAGATCGCTAAATCATCCCGGCCGTTTACAGAGGGGGACTTCATAAAAGACTGTATACTTAAAGTTTGTGACGAAGTTTGCCCGGACAAAAGACAGCTCTTTTTGAACGTCAGCCTGAGCAGAAATACCATTGCTGAAATAGACCAGCTGTCTATAAATCTAAAGGAGCAGCTTGTTAAAAGGGAAAAGATTTCATCGCATACTCCCTGGCTGTCGATGAGAGCACTGACATTTCTGACATTGCCCAGTTGTCAATTTTCATCCGCGGAGTGGACTCTAGCCTAAACGTGACAGAGGAGTTGCTGGCGTTACGTCCTATGCATGGCACAACTACAGGACATGATTTGTATGAAGAGGTCTCAAGATGTGTGAACGAGATGGAGCTGCCTTGGCAAAAACTCGTGGGTTTGACAACAGATGGAGCACCTGCGATGTGTGGACATAGGAGTGGACTGGTGGCAAAGATACGGGAGAAGATGCAGCAGGAAAACGACACAGGTGAGCTGACAGCTTATCACTGTATCATTCACCAGGAGTCGTTGGTGGTAAAGCCTTGAAAATGGAACATGTAATGAGGACCATCACGCGCGCAGTTAACTTTATCAGAGCCAAAGGGTTAAATCACCGCCAGTTCAAGGCATTTCTGAGCGAGTTAGAGGCGGAGCATGGTGATTTGCCCTATCACAGTGAGGTGCGCTGGTTAAGCCAGGGAAAGGTGCTGCACAGATGTTTCGAGCTTCGTGAGGAGATTTGTCTGTTCTTGGACAGTAAAGGGAAAGACACAACACAACTCAGAGACGAAGGGTTTTTGTGTGAAATGACTTTTCTGTGCGACATTACGAGCCATCTGAATGCAATGAACCTGCAGCTGCAGGGTCGGGGTCGTGTCATCTCTGATATGTACAGTACTGTCAAGGCGTTTCAAACCAAACTGACTCTATGGGAGGCACAAATGCGGAAAGAAAACTTGAGCCACTTTCCTAGCTGCCAGACCATGAAATATCAGCTCTCTGTGTGTTTCCGAGCAGAGTTTGCTGATAAAATTAGTGTACTTGCCGCTGAATTCGACGCCGATTTGCGGACTTTGAAGCACAAAAAAGCAGGTTTGCACTGCTCAGCAATCCATTTGCAGTTGACGTAGAAACCTCACCGCCAACCCTCCAAATGGAGTTGATCGAACTACAATGCAATGATGCGCTGAAGGCAAAATACGCAGCAGTGGGCGCTGCTGAGTTTGCGCGCTTCCTCCCCGACACAATGCCCCAGCTGCGCACTCAGGCTGCTCAAACCTTGTCTATGTTTGGCAGCACATATCTGTGTGAACAACTTTTTTCATTAATGAAGCTGAACAAAACCTCACACAGAAGTCGACTTACTGCTGAACACCTTCACTCAGTTCTGAGGATTTCCTCAGCTCAGAGCCTGACCCCGAACATTGATGTGCATTGATACAAAAGATGAGACACCACCAAATATCATCAGCCTCAAAAAAGTGAACATTACTGTGCAAGAACATATTAAATTTGAACAGAGTTTTACTCTGTTCAAATTTAAAAGTTAAATAATATTTGTTTTCACTGCACATATGACTTTTCCTTGAAGAAAGTCTTGTTTCTGGTTCATAGATTTTTGTACTTTTTTTATTGTATTCCAATGCAATATATATATATATATATATATTTATCAGTGGAGTAAATGGCAGAAAATTGCTGATATTATTTATTTCTTTAAAGTTGCTTAAATTCAGCCCACTTTTGCTAAATGAAAAAATATAGCTGATGGTGCCTTGAATAATATCACTTTGTTCATTTAATGTTCATGTTATGAGGTGTTTTTGTATTGACATATTTGTCTTTTGTGCCGGCCTGTTGAAAATTAAAAATTACTGACATAGTCATAAGAAAATATTGCTTTATTTATCTAATCGTAATATATTTGTTAGGTTTTCAGTAGGTCAAATTTTGATTTCAATGAACATTCGGACAGTCTGGCCCTCGACTTGTAGCAAAATGTTTTATTTGGCCCTCCGTCCATTTGACTTTGACACCCCTGAGTTAAAGAGTCAGTCGAGAGGAAGAAGAAGTGTGCTGCTTTACCAAAAAATGGAGTCTGGTGTTTATATAATTTCAGTGGAGAATACTTTGATGTTTTTCATAAAAAACTGAACCTGATGGGACGTCCTGAGAAGATCCAGGTGCAGCTGGACTACGACGGGGGACAGGTGTCCTTCTACAACGCTGATCACATGACTCTTATCTGCTCTCACAAAGACACTTTCACTGAGAAGATCTTTCCTTATTTCAATGTTGGAAAAGCAGGTGAAGCTAAAACCAAAGAGATTAAAGTGTGTCCGACTGAGGGTCCGTCTGAAAAAGTCTTTCAGAAGTGATTCTAAAGAAGTTTGTGTCGAATGATTCAGATTTAACTGTGTTCAGATTGTTTTATAAAATGGTTATTTTCCACTCGTCAGGTTTTATTTGCTACAATACGTTCAATGAGCTGCAGCTCTTATCTTTATCTTTAGGATTATTTCTGATTGATTCATTAATTATTAAATAAAACAGAGCCTTTGATGTTTTTAACTTTGTTTAGATTTAATTTCTCTTTAATTGTTTTATAAAAGGTTTTGGAATATTATTAGACTTTAATCTCAGAATATTACTTTCAAAAACAGGATTTATTTCTACAATGGCCCTAATCCTCTTTTGTAAAAATGTAATGTTTTGGTCAGAAATAAAAGTTTAACGGTAAAATATATTATTCATAAATGGATTTTAAACCCTTTACATGTAACTGTTATTTTTCTATAAAAAATATTATATTGAAACAGGTTTTAGATGGATTTGAACAGGTTTTAGATGGATTTGAACAGGTTTTAGATGGATTTGAACAGGTTTTAGTTAGATTTGAACAGGTGTTATAAGAATTCTATATCCTTATATTATCCAGAGAGACACGGAGACAGATTATATTTAGGCCCGAGCCGGTGATGACCGGGAGGGCCTATTGTTTTTGCTCGGATTTTTTTTTAGGCCCGAGCCGGTGATGACCGGGAGGTCCTATTGTTTTTGCTCGGATTTTTTTTTTATTTTATTTTTATTTTTTTATTGTGACCAAATTATCCTAAATTTGACCCAGTGAACATGCACGAAAAGTCATTTTTATAGGTCCCAGACTTCAAGCTCGGCGAAAATGTTATGTTTTTGAAGTCCCCGAAAAAAAAATACGAAAAATGACTCAGTGGCGACCCCTACAAAGTCAAAATACATTGGGCCTATGGAAAGTGAAAGTAAGTTTTTTCCAACGTAGAAAAATGAAACTTGGTATATCCATAGGACACCTCAGGGCAAACAGAAAAGTCAATGACAGTCACACCCTAAACTTAACAGGAAGTCCGCCATGTGGTTGAAACGCTGCCACTAAAATCGCACTTGCGCAGAAAGATGCAAATCATTGTGTTTTAATCGAAATGGCCCCAAATTTGGTGAGTATCATCTAGACACATGTGCCAACCAAAGTTGTAACTTTGTTGTTGATATCTTATCGGGTATGGGTGTGGCAAGCATGTAACGAGGTGGCCATTTTTGTGAAAATAAAACGTCTCTTAACTCTCAAACGGCTTCTCGGATCGAGTTGGACCCAAAAAGGCGTTTGTGCACATTCATGACCTGAACACAAAAATATGTAAATAAAAGGGTCATCTTTAGAAATGGCTCTCCAGCGCCCCCTACAAACTTATAATGGGACCCAAGAATTTAGTTTGTCATAGAGACATAAAATTTGGTACACACATCTTTTATGTCATGACGAGCATAAAAGCCAATGACAACCACCCCCTATCTATAAATGTGTTGCCATAGCAACATCCCAAATATGTCAAAAAAGTCAATGGGAAGTGAAAATTTTAGTTTGTCGTACGCAAATGAAAACTGGTACACACATCCAGCATGGGCTTATGAACAAAAAAGCCAATGGGGACCACACCCTATCACACACGGGAAGGCGGCCATTTTTAATTGAAAATGTGAACCGACTTAAAATACACCTCCTTTTTTAAAAGAACACAGACAATAGCTGCTTCATTCCACAGACACCAAACTTGGGCAGAATGAGCTAAACACATGTATGTAAAATAAACCAGGGATTGTGGAGACCTTTAACTCTAAATTACAAGGTGGTGTAGCAGGCCCCAGCAGTAGCACAGGCCCGGTTATTTGACATTACCGTGAAAAGCACGAAATGCACTCCTCCGAGTGCATGTGTCTCCGCGGTCTCAAGAGAGGCGAGGGCGCTTGCGGCTTTAATTAGGCCCGAGCCGGTGATGACCGGGAGGGCCTATTGTTTTTGCTCGGATTTTTTTTTTTTTTTTTTTCCTTTTCCACCTATGATCCTAAATTTGACCCAGTGAACATGAACGAAAAGTCATTTTTATTGGTCCCAGCCTTCAAGCCCGGCGAAAAATTTATGTATTTGAAGTCGCCGAAAAAAATACAAAAATGACTCAGTGGCGACCTACAAAATCAAAATACATTGGGCCTATGGAAAGTGAAAGTAACTTTTTTCCAACGTAGAAAAATGAAACTTTGTACATCCATAGGACACCTCAGGGCAAACAGAAAAGTCAATGACAGTCACACCCTAAACTCAACAGGAAGTCCGCCATGTGGGGTGAAACCCGCGGCTACTAAAATCGCACCCCTTGCGCAGAAAGATGCAAATCATTGTGTTTTAATCTAAATGGACCCAAATTTGGTGAGTATCATCTAGACACATGTGCCAACCAAAGTTGTGACTTTGTTGTTGATATCTTTTCGGGTATGGGTGTGGCAAGCCTGTAACGAGGTGGCCATTTTTGTGAAAATAAAACGTCTCTTAACTCTCAAACGCCTTCTCGGATCGAGTTGGACCCAAAAAGGCGTTTGTGAACATTCATGACCTGAACACAAAAATATGTAAATAAAAGGGTTATCTTTAGAAATGGCTCTCCAGCGCCCCCTACAAACTTATAATGGGACCCAAGAATTTAGTTTGTCATAGAGACATGAAATTTGGTACACACATCTCTTATGTCATGACGAGCATAAAAGCCAATGACAACCACCCCCTATCTATAAATGTGTTTCCATAGCAACGTCCCAAATATTTTGAAAAAGTCAATGGGAAGTGAAAATTTTAGTTTGTCGTAGGCAAATGAAACTTGGTACACACATCCAGCATGGGCTTATGAACAAAAGAGCCAACGGGGACCACACCCTATCACACACGGGAAGGCGGCCATTTTGAATTGAAAATTTGGTCCGACTTAGAATACACCTGTTTTTAAAAACAACAAAAATAGCTGCTTCATTCCACAGACACCAAACTTGGGCAAAATGAGCTAAACACATGTATGTAAAATAGACAAGTGTTTTTCTAGACTTTTTTGCTCGAGTTATATTTTTTTTTATTATAATTCGGTATATATTTTTTTATTATAATTTTTCTGCAAAATGATCCTCAATTTGACCCAGTAAACCAACAACTAAAAGTCATTTTTATTGGTCCCAGACTTCAAGCCCGGCGAAAAATTTATGTATTTGAACTCCCCGAAGAAAAAAAAACGAAAAATGACTCAGTGGCGACCCCTAGAAAAGTCAAAATACATTGGGCCTATGGAAAGTGAAAGTAACTTTTTTCCAACGTAGAAAAATGAAACTTGGTACATCTATAGGACACCTCAGGGCAAACAGAAAAGTCAATGACAGCCACACCCTAAACTCAACAGGAAGTCCGCCATGTGGGGTGAAACCCATGGCCACTAAAATTGCACCCCTTGCGCAAAAAGATGCAAATCATTGTGTTTTAAACTAAATGGCCCCAAATTTGGTGAGTATCATGTAGACACGTGTGCCAACCAAAGTTGTGACTTTGTTGTTGATATCTTATCGGGTATGGGTGTGGCAAACAATGCCTAAAACAAGTGGAAAATAAATTCACAGCAATAGCAATAACAGAAACTTGGCTCATGGAAGAACACCATGATTGGGTTGAGATTGAGGGAACTGTTTATCATCAACAGGAAACAATCCAAAGGTGGAGGGGTTGCATTATACATGACCAAAGATATCAATGTAAAATAGTTAATAGAATGTCTTTTGCTTTAGATACAATCATGGAATGCATCACAGTACAAATTGAAATGGAAAAATCAAAAAACATTTTAATTAGCTGCATTTAACCGGGATCAAATATTGACACGTTTAAGGGGAAAATAACAGAAATATTTAATAATAGCAATAATAAAAAAATGGTTTTTATCTGTGGAGACTTCAATATTGATTTGCTCAACCCACATGAACACAACAAAACTACAGAGTTCCTTAATTTGATGTATAGTATCGGTTTGTATCCCTCTATCACTCGACCAACCAGAATTACAATAAATAGTGCTACATTAATTGATAACATATTTACCAATGTCCTTGACTCTAAAATTGAAAGTGGTTTATTAATAAATGATGTCAGTGACCATTTGCCAGTTTTTGCAAACATACATAGCTACACTAGGACCTGGAAAGACAAAAATATACACAATGACCCGACACAGAAAGAAAATATCAATAAATTCAAAGAGGATTTAATGAAACAAGATTGGAGAAATGTGTATGTAGATAACGCGAATGAAGCTTATGATTCATTTTTGACTGCTGTAATATCACTTTATGAAAAAAACTGTCCTGTAGTAAAGAAAGAGGTAAAACTGAAATCTGATGAAAAACCGTGGATAACTAACGGAATATTAAATGCATGTAAGAAGAAAAATGTACTATATAAGGAATTTTTAAAGAAGAGGACAAAAGAAGCAGAAAATAAATACAAGATATACAAAAACAAACTAACCAGAATCATGAGAAGCAATAAAAAGAACTATTATAGTAAACTACTGGAGGACAATAGAAGCAATATAAGAAATACCTGGAAAGTGCTGAATGAAATTATTAAGAAAAAAAAAGGCAAAATGGGACACACTAACTATTTTCTGACTAAAGATAATATAGAAGTTACGGATATGACCTTAGCTGCAAATGAATTTAATGATTTTTTTGTTGGAGTTGGTCCAGGTTTAGCTGAAGGGTTTGCAAAGACTGGCAGTATAAATGATGTGATAAGCGAGAATGTAAATATTAATGAATCTATGTTTGTTAAGGAAACTGATGAAAATGAAATTATAGAAATAGTTAAAACATTTAATAGTAAAAAGTCAACTGACTGGAATGGTATTGACATGTTTATGGTAAAAAGTATTATTGGCTGTGTTGTTAAACCTTTAACTCATGTATGTAATCAATCTTTGAAAACGGGGGTTTTTCCAGATAAAATGAAAATGGCAAAAGTGATACCAATATATAAGGCTGGTGAAAAACATACACTCTCAAACTACAGACCTGTTTCACTGCTCTCTCAATTTTCAAAAATATTTGAAAAAATATTCTCCAAAAGGCTCAATAACTTTATTTCTAAACATAATATACTGTGTGATCAACAATATGGTTTCAGGACTAATAGGACAACCTCTCATGCACTTATTCAATTTGTGGAAGAAATAACAACAGCAATAGAACAAAGAAAATATGCAGTAGGGATATTTTTGGACCTTAAGAAAGCATTTGACACTGTAGAACACAATTTCTTGATTATGAAATTACAAAAATATGGAATTAGGGGGACTGCACTTTCTTGGTTAGAAAGCTACTTATATAATCGACAACAATATGTTGAACTGCAAAACTATATTTCAAAGGCAAAGAAAATTACTTTTGGGGTCCCCCAGGGGTCAGTGTTGGGACCATTGTTGTTTAACTTGTATATTAATAATGTATGGGAGGTGTCAAAAACTCTGAAAACCATTTTGTTTGCTGATGATACTAATTTAATCTGTTCTGGAGAAAATCTGGAACAACTTTTGGACACAGTGGAAAATGAATTACAAAAGATAAAGAGATGGTTTGATGCAAATAAACTAACACTGAACTTAAGTAAAACTAAATTTATAACTTTTGGTAATCGTGCTACAACTGTAAACAAAAAGCTTAGGATAAATGATATTGAAATAGAACGAGTAAAAGAACTTAAATTCTTGGGAGTAATAATCGATGAAAAATTATGTTGGAAGCCACATATACATTATATTAAGGCTAAAATATCCAAATCAATTGCTATATTATATAAAATCAATTACCTATTAAATCAGCAAACATTGTATATGTTGTATTGTTCCTTCATACTTCCTTACATTACTTACTGTTTGGAGGTATGGGGAAACACTTACAAAACCAATACTGAACCAATATTTATCCTTCAAAAGAGAGCCTTAAGAATTGTAAATAAAACCACCTATCGAGCACCAACTACTCCACTGTTTATTAAATTAAAAGCACTAAAATTCAGAGATATTGTTGACTTCAAAACTGCACAATTTATGTATAAAATAAATAATCAGCAACTATCTGACAGTATTCAAGGGTTGTTTCAAATGAGAGAGAGCAATTATCACTTAAGAGGAACATATGTATTTAAAAAGAAATCTATAAGAACAAATTCTAAATATCAATGCATCACAACCAAAGGAGTTATTGTATGGAACAGCTGCAGTGAAGAGATGAAATCATGTACAACAATAAGTAATTTTAAAAGATTATTTAAACTGAATATACTAAATGGATACGAAAAGGACTTGAGGTGATAGTATTGTATACAGGTTCATTGGTCTACATGTTAAGTATAGTATGGAGGTGTTATTATTTGATTTGTTATAGATAAATGGAAAAGAAAGAAAAAAAAATGGGAGTGTGTGTATGCATCTGTATCTATGTATAGGTTTATGTGAACAGAAGGTAGGTAGATAATGATTCTTGAAATACACCTTTGGTGCAACTCAGACACATCATCAGTGATGTATCCTGGGTTCATTGGGTGTTTCGGGTCTCACAACATCATACACCCTCGCCCAGGCGACCCAGCCAGGGTTGATCAGACCCCGGCTCGTGTCTGAGTAGCTTGTATGATCCACGGATCGCCCCGCTTGATCCACAGCCATCTTGACGCCTTTTCAGCAGCGTCCGTGATGTTCTTGACGGCTTTTTTGATGTGCAGTCCCTTCACTCCGAGCATCTTGAGGGCCCTGATGAGTGACTGGCCCACGAATCCTCTACACCCGACCTCGATGGGATTGCATCGGGTCCTCCACCCCCTGCTTCGACATTCTCCTGACAGCTCCTCATACTTGGCCCTCTTCCTCTCAAAAGCCTCCTCCATCCGGTCTTCCCAGGGGACCGTCAACTCCAGCAGGACCACTTGCCTTGTTTTTCTGACACCAAGACAATATCTGGCCTGAGCGTGGTCACTGCAATTTTTCCGGGAATTTAAGCTGTCTCCTAGGTCGACATTCAGCTGCCAGTCCTGTGCTGTTGCGAGCAGTCCCCTGATTGCTTCAGGCGCTGAGGTGGTTTCTCCCGGCTTTAACAAAGGCGATGTTCTGTCTTGCAGGTTGCTGGTGTCTACTGCAGGCGATCCCAGTACTGATGACCTCTGCAACAACCCTCAGTACTTGGTCGTGGCGCCAGCGGTAGCGCCCATCTCCCAGTGCTTTTGGGCAGCAGCTCAAGATGTGCTCCAGTGAACCTCCTCTCTGACAGAGTGGGCACAATGGTGTGTCTGCCAGGCCCCAGCGAAAGAGATTGGATGGGCTTGGGAGGACATCATAGACTGACTGAACCAGGAATTTGATCCGTTGTGGCTCCGACTTCCATAATTCTGTCCATGATATCTTCCGTTCTGCCGCCTGCTCCCATCGGGTCCATGCCCCTGCTGCCGCATCCCTACTGTTCTACTGCAGCGGGCTTCTTCCACCCCAGCTCGGACCTCATCTTGAATCAGCTGCCGCCTTTCCTTTCCCTGAGCCTTGTTAAAGCGAGGTCTTGGATTACTCCCGAGTCCTGCCCGTCCAGATGCCACTGCCCCACCAGCTCACTATGTCGCAGCCGTGATTCAGCCTGGTCTACTGCCTCTTGGGCCTTCCACTTCCTGCCAGTTCTAACCTCTATGCCTGCCGAAGAGACCTTGATGTCACTGGAGTCTCTGTACAGTAGCACCTCTCTTGATCGGGTTACCATAAACTCTTCCTTCAGGCTGCTGAAGGGCAGTTTTAGCTTGTTCTTCCTCCCATACAAGGCAATGTCACTGAGGCTTCGTGGTAGCCCTAGCCACTTCCGCAGGGAACAGCTGACTTTCCTCTCGAAGCATTCAACAGTGGTAATTGGCACATCATAGACCAGGAGAGGCCAGAGCAGTCGAGGCAGGATGCCGTGCTGGTAAATCCAGGCTTTATATTTACCTGGCAGACCTGACTTGTCCACAGCCGTCAACCAGATTCCCAACTGATCGGTGGTTGTCTGGAGTGCTGCGGTGTCCTTCAGTGTGCAGTCGTAGATCTTGCCAAGACTCTTGACTGGCTTTTCTCCGACAGATGGTATCTGGATGTCTCCTAGTGTGAAGCGGAACCGGTCTGTAACCTTCCCTTTCTTCACCACCAGGGACCTGGACTTGGCTGGCTTGAAGTCCATCCGGGCCCATTTCATGAGCTGCTCGAGCCCTTGGAGGATCCATCTGCACCCCGGAACCGATGTTGTGGTCACCGTCAGATCATCCATAAATGCTCTGATGGGGGGCTGCCGTATGCCTGACTTGGTGAGTGGGCCTCTACACTCCACCTCTGCTGACTTCACCAGCATATTCATTGCCAAGGCAAACAATATCACTGAAATAGTGCATCCAGTGATAATGCCCTTCTCAAGCCGATGAAATGCAGATGTTTCCGCTCCAGAGGTGACTCTCAAACTAAAGGAATTGTAATAATCCAGTATGAGGTTCTTGATCTTGTCTGGAACGTGATGTCTGTCAAGTGAGGTTTCTACGATGTATATATAAGCGAAGCATCAAATTGTTTGTATTTAATTAAAGGATAAGAATAGAGAAATGGGGTAGGACTTGAAAAGTTTGTTATGAACTTCTTCCTACTCCTTTTGAACATGAGAATTTCTAATTTGAATTATCTACAATAATATGGAAAGATTGTGCTGAGAAGTACATGACTTAATTTGGCTGTTATTTTAATTGTATAAATATTATGCATGATTGTATGAATATAAATTTTTATTTGTATTTGTATTTTTTATTTTTATTTTTTATTTACATGTTCAAATAAACAAACAAACAAACAAACAAGCCTGTAACGAGGTGGCCATTTTTGTGAAAATAAAACGTCTCTTAACTCTCAAACGCCTTCTCAGATCGAGTTGGACCCAAAAAGGCGTTTGTGCACATTTATGACCTGAACACAAAGATATGTAAATAAAAGGGTTATCTTTAGAAATGGCTCTCCAGCGCCCCCTACAAACTTATAATGGGACCCAAGAATTTAGTTTGTCATAGAGACATGAAATTTGGTACACACATCTCCTATGTCATGAGGAGCATAAAAGCCAATGACAACCACCCCCTATCTATAAATGTGTTGCCATAGCAACGTCCCAAATATGTCGAAAAAGTCAATGGGAAGTGAAAATTTTAGTTTGTCGTAGGCAAATGAAACTTGGTACACACATCCAGTATGGGCTTATGAACAAAAAAGCCAAAGGGGACCACACCTTATCACACACGGGAAGGCGGCCATTTTGAATTGAAAAAGGAGAACCGAAGAATACACCTCTTTTTTAAAAGAACACAGAGAATAGCTGCTTCATTCCACAGACACCAAACTTGGGCAAAATGAGCTAAACACATGTATGTAAAATAGACAAGTGTTTTTCTTGACGTTTTTGCTCGAGTTATATATTTTTTTATTATAATTTGGTATATTTTTTTTTTAGTATAATTTTTCTGTAAAATGATCCTCAATTTGACCCAGTAAACGTGCAACTAATGTTATAAGAATTTTATTCTTATAATTGTTTATATTGTTTATAGTTAGTAGGTGCTCATAGTTCTCTACAGGTCATGTCAAATCATGTCATGTCCTCTATGTTATTCCAAGCATGGAGTAGACATAACTAGATAGACATGGGTTGCCATGGTACTTTTGCACCTGGAGCTGGGGCCTTGAGGGGAGTGTGTATGCAAGATACGCCTCCCACTGACAGCCCCCACTCAGTGATATAAAATGTAATGTTTTGCTTACCTCTTTAAGCAAAACGCACTATGTACCTTTTGTATATATCTGTGTACTTTGCTTCCCTTGCAAGGAATAAAACCTGGCCTTTCGCTTTTTATAATATAATCTGTCTCCGTGTCTCTCTGGATAATATAAGGATATAGAATTCTTTTGGACATATAGAATTCTTATAACATTTGGTGCCGTGACCCGGATCTCAATATTCGTTGTTTCTCATACAAAGAGGTGAGCTGACGTGCACGGAGAAATGCACAAAGAAAGCATTTCTTGTAAGTCCCAAGCTGTGCTATTTAGCAGTAAAGGGCCAGATATCCCCTCTGTGTGTGTGAAGCACGATGACGAGATCTGGACTGGAAAAAAATGAGAAGAGCAGAGAGACGAGAGGACAGAACAGACAGTCTGGCTGCGGAACAACTGGACTATTGGACTGAAAATTCAGGTAAACAGCTGTTTAATTTATTTTTTGGTGTGTGTGTGTGTGTGTGTGATTTTTGTTTTAATACCAAAGCTTCCGGAAGTAGTAGTTTGGAAATCTGGCGTGTGCTGAGCGGGCTGCATGTAAGTTACATCACCAATAGTTGATGTTTTTCCATGAGGCTGGCCAGCATAGGAGATTCTTAAACGCTGATAACGCTTTGTCGAGACCCTGCCTATATGGTTTATGGTGAGATTGAAAGCTGGGAAAAAGTATGTGTTTCAGTCGAGACCCTGCCTGCGTGGTTTATGGTGAGATTGTAAACGGGATATTCTGATGTTAATCTGTGTTAAAGCTTGTTGTCTTGCTAGATTTTAGTTTGATAGATACCTTATGCTTTGTAAGTCTTCAGGTGTTTCTTGAAACTGACTCGTGCGTTTAGTTCATTTGGCCGTGACAAGTGCGAACCTCTATGCGAGATAGAGCACCTGATTACAAGAAGGGGTATGGGGTCTAGAGAGCTTGTCTAGAGAGCACAAGAATTTGTCTTAGATTAATAATCACGTATCGTAATACGCCACAATCGAACTGCCTTGCATAGCTAGTATTGTTGGTTTTAATGGTGCGTTGTACGCACAGGAAAAGCTCGAGCTGACTCTTTAATCGAGACCCTGCCGAAACCTATGGTTAATGGTGAGATTGGAGTCCAGTCGCGTTGGACGTGACGTATAGGAAGACGTAGGCCTACGTATAGTGTTCACTGCATGTGAAGCGGTGATTTTTAAAAGCCCACGAGAGCTTTTGCTGAAAAATGTTCACTGCTGGTGACGCGGTGAGTGAAAAAAAAAAAAAAAGCCCACTGAAAGTGACGGGGCTTATACTGAGAATTGTTGGCAATACTGAGAATTGTTGACCTAAAAAGTTAAAGATAAAAGGTGTGTTTGAGAGAATAAATGTGTTATGAATGGGCCATTGTTGAATGAAGAATGAGTCTAATGATGTAAATCAGAACAAAAGTAATGTTTTTGTTTAGAGAAAGTTTGAACAACATGAGAGAGAAAGGTAGCTTCCATAAGCTATTTTTCTAGTTTGAGATAAAACAGAAGCAGAGAAGAGATTTTGAAAGAAGTACACACATGTACTTCAAAACACTAATCATTTGTATTTTGTTTAAATGGTTCTGGGAGCCTCTAGGTATCGGCTTCCTCCCTCCGCTCCGGAAAACAGTGCCCCCTCCAAAACTTTTTCTGCACCCCACCTCCCACCTGCTCCTTTTCGGCTGAAAAAAAAGCTGCAGACAGACCAAGCAGCAGCAAACACGGAAGCGGTAAGATAAACAAATTCACACTAACGTTTATTTGTTTTAAATTTTGATCTATTGAGATTGACCAAAAAGGTATTTGTAAAGTGTGTTTGCAAATTGGATGAAACTTGAAATTAATATGAATGTAATGTATTTCTCTGAGGAAAAATGCACAATTGCCATTGAGACGAGAGCGAGGTGGAGGTGGGCGTGACAGACGAGAGGGCACTGAGAGGAGGAGGTCGAAACTGGGTCCAGACGAGAGACGAGGAGAATGACCTCATGAACTGACCGCTTCAACTAACAGGTCAGGTACATAAACACATAGAGACATATAAAGACACATGTAACTGCACACACATAAACACATGAAAATACAGACACATAAAGACACAAACAAAAACAAAGACACATGAGACACACATCTACAGAGAAGGATGTGATTTTGGTTTATGAGAGAAAATAATGAGTATTCTGTTAAAGAACAGAGTTGGTTTTGTATTTTATGTGACATAGAAGTGTGAACATTAAAGGTTTAAAGAAGTTAAAGATCCAACACTTGGATCCTAAAAGTACTGATTGATGTTTTGCTAAACAATTTTGTGTATCTATTAGTACGACAACTAATAGAGGTCCTTAATATCCGTGTGGTTCAGACACACGGTATAACGCCAATAAAAGAATGAAAATGATTACTTTGTAATTGGAAGAATTTAAATAATGCGTCTTAAAATTGAATTGTGCAGAGTAAGTTTATAAAGATAATATAACTTTATGGTTGGGCCATAAGCTCATATTTAAAAGAAAACAAGGTTACCAGAATCGAAATAAAGAAGAGAAACATTTATGTATTTCTCTGGTTTGGTTTTGACAAAGTTTTGGAGAAAGTGGATTCAAAGTAACCACTGTTTGGATTCACGAGGAATGTTTAAACACAAGATAACATTCTGTGCAAGTCAAGGTAGCAGGGGATTCACAGCACCCTCCTTTTTTCTCCCAAGAGCGAGAAATGTTTTGTTTGGGTTTTTGTTTTTTTAGCTCCACAGACGGGAGCCTTTACATTAAACAAACTTTTAATGTTGAGAAAAAATGCTGAGTTAGAAATGTCAGTGACAGAAACAGATTGCACTGAACTAATATGTTAAATAAAGTTTATGATACTTAATTATGAAAACTGTTTGACCTTCGGACAGGTCTGTTGATATGAATAAAAGTCCACATTTGAGTTTTATTGAATCTAGGAAACATGATTTGGTAAACTAAACAATTGAATTAATGAGATTGAATATGGTTTTGGAGAAGAAAAACTTAAAGTTTAAGTAATTGGGAAATTGAAATGAAGATAGTTCAAAATAAATAATAATCAATATTTATTTTGGTACTTTATAATTAATGTATGGTGTCATCTATGCAATAAAGATTTAAACTGTAATGTAAATTGGTAATCTGGTTTTGGTGATTAAAAACATATCTATGTTATGTCACGGCCCCTCCTCTGCCTGGCAGGGGCGGTTCCTCCTGTTGGCAGAGGAGGGTCGTAAGTAATTGGAGCCACCTGGGCTCAGGTATTTAAACCACCAGCTACCCTTCTTCTGTCTCTCTTAGCTATCTCTTAGCTATCTCTTAGCTCTCAGCTCTCTCAGCTACACCAGGTATGGTTTGGTTAGTTATGTTGTGTTGTTGTTCTTTTTAGGTTTGCACTCAGTCATGTTACACATACAGATTCACACATCCAGGCACCCTACATACACCACTGATTCAGACATACTCACACCCAATGCCTTTTCTTTGTTAAAGTTATTGATTTGAGTTTAATTAATAAATACTTTTTGATTGGCCTACCCTTGTTGTTTGTGTCCCCTCATTATTTGCCACAGGCTATGAGCCGGCCTGTGACAAGTGGGGGCTCGTCCGCTCTTAAGTTAAAGTTAATTGTACTTAAATTTACTTTAGTACTTTAGGTTGCTTTAACAAGTTGTTATAGTTGAAGTTAGGGTTTTGGTTGAATGTTTTTGTTCTTATGGCTATGTTTGTTTATTTGTAGTTTGGCAATAAGTTGGCTTATTTGATGTTTTGTAGTTAACTTTGGTTAGTAGTTTGTATATTAAGTTCAGTTTGCCAAACTTTTGTTTGAGGGGATGCTTGGGGTTGGCCATTATTGTAGGAGAGAGCAGTGAGAGCCATGTGTTCCTTTGTTCAGTTAGCTTGATAGTTAAGATTGTTAGCAATTCACTCTGGGCTTGTCTGGGTTTTTTGTCCTGGTGGGAGTCTTCTCCTGTTCAGGTTTAACAGCGAGTGTCAATAGGAGGCTCGTGGTGTTTTGTTTTTTAAGTGGCAGTGAACGTGGGTAGAGCTTCCCTCCCCTATTTCCCTACATCGGCTCGGGAGCACCTCTGTGGACGTGGGGGGGCTGCCAGTTTTCTGGTTGTCTTTTCTACTCCTCTGGTTTTGTGTGCATAAAACCCCACCACATGTGACTGCACGAAGACTAGGGTCCAGTTAGGTAGCTGTTCTGGGAGAATAGAGGAGAGTGGCTCCTGCCATTAACCCAGACTGGCAGCAGGGGAGTTGTGTTTTTTAGGCATTGGTATTGATTGTATTGGCTGAGGAAAATGTCTTCCATTTTGAGTAGTTTTGTTCAGTCTCCTTCGGATTTAGCTTTAGAGTTATGTACTAAGGAGCAGTTAATTGAAATAGCTGAACATTATCAGATTGAAATTGGGGATAGAAAACTTAAAGACCCAGTTAAAGCTGTGTTAAAGCAGGGTCTTTGGGAAGCAGGTGTTCTCGGTGGTCAGTCGTATAGTAGTGAGGAGCAAGTTTTAAGACTAGCCCTGCATTAACTTTTGAGCAACAGAGGAGCTGTTGCAAATGCAGTTGGAGATTGAGCGATTGCGACATGCCAGTAGACCAGAGGAAAGAGCACTACAGTTTGATGTTTCACAGAATCTTCGTTTGTTGCCTAAATTTGATGAGTCGGATCCAGATCGTACTTTATTTTATTTGAGCGTATTGCAGGAGCTAGAGCTTGGTCAGATTTGGACAAGACTACGTTGTTGCAGTGTGCACTTACAGGTAAAGCACGTGAGGCTTTTTCAGCACTAAGCCCGCTGACAGCAAAGTTTATGTAAAAGTTAAACGGCAGTAATGAAGGTTTATGAGTTGGTGCCAGAAGCGTATCGTCAACGTTTTCGTTACAGGAAAAGGTTAGATTCACAAACTTATTCTGAATTTGTTCGTGACTTGACCTCTGCATTTAATCGTTGGTGTGCAGCTTCTGAAGTTAACACTTTTGAAGGCCTGTCTGATTTGATTGTGTTGGAGCAGTTTAAAAATTCTGTGTCTGATTCGGTAGCTACCTACATGAATGAACGTAGTTAAGTCGCCAAGTGATGCAGCAGTTCTTGCTGATGAGTATATGCTGACGCATAAACATAATTTTGATGACAACTACAAAAATGTTACTCATAGGAATAGTAGGCCACCTTGGTCTGGAGCTTTTCAAAAACCTCAACAAAAGCGTGGTTCGGAAGGATTTAAAGCACCGGTTAATGCTAATACCTGTCGCTATTGTTTAGTGGAAGGACATTGGAAGAAGGATTGTCCTCTACTCAGATCAAAAGATTGGGTCATGTTAAACCTGCAGTGATGGCAGCTCCTGTTGCAGTCGCTGATCACCAGTGGGAGTTTGTCCAGCCAGTGGCTGAGTCTGGTTTTCAGTCTTCACTTGGTAATTTTACAGCCTTTATTTCAGATGGTGTGGTGTCCCTTGTGGATGGCAAACAAAAAATTCCTATTAAAATATTGAGAGATAGTGGAGCTTTAGATTCTTTTATTTTAGAATCTGTCTTGCCTTTCTCTAAGGAGTCTGACACTGGCAGCTGTGTAATGGTGTGCGGCATGGGTTTAGTTCCATTCTCTTCTCCGTTACATCAAGTCGCGCTAAAATGTGGTTTGGTAGAGGGTGATGTAGCTGTTGGGGTTAGACCCCAGTTGCCAGTAGAGGGTGTCCACATGATTTTGGGGAATGACCTGGCAGGTAGTAAGGTGTGGGCTAATGGTCATCCAAACATCTTTAAAAAGCAACCTTCAGTGCCCCCTGGAGGTGTATCTCCAGTTGACTGTACTTTGTTTCCAGTTTGTGTTGTTACCCGCTCTGCTTCTCATCAAAAGGGGGAGAGTAAGCCAGAAAGTCTCGAGTTGCCGGTGACCCTCCAGATCGAACAGTTGACTAGTTCGCGAGAGTTATTGGTAGCTGAGCAAAAGGCTGATACTACTCTGACCGATCTGTTTGCTCAAATTGTTCCTGATTCAGTAGTGAGAAATAGTGCTCAATGTTATTTTCTTCTTGATGGGCTGTTGGTCAGGAAATGGGTTCCTCACAGTGAGCAGGGTCTGGGGGAACCAGTGTTTCAAATAGTGATACCTACTACGTTTCGAAATAAAGTATTACAAACATCACATGGTGATGTGGCAGGTCATTTTGGTGTTCGTAAAACTTATGATCGGATACTCCGGTTTTTTGTTTGGCCACGTTTAAAGCGGGATGTAGCTCAGTTTATGAAAACTTGTCATACGTGTCAGTGTACAGGAAAGCCAAATCAAGTGGTAAAGCCAGCCCCTTTATATCCAATACCAGCCATTGGACAACCTTTTCAGCAGGAAGAGGAGGTAGCTATGGTTTCTGATGCGGTCTTACAAGGTCGGTTGAAAAACTCCCAGACTTTGAAAAACCTTGGTATTTTAGTGGATCATTTAGACTCTGATAAACGTAATGAATTGGTAGATCTCATTAAAAACTACATAATGTTGTTTTCTGACACCCCGACACAAACCCACTTAATAGAGCATGACATAGACATCGGAGATGCTGAGCCTATTAAGCAGAGATTTTATCGCATTTCTGAGGAGAAGAAACGGCATTTGGAAACAGAGGTGCAGTATATGTTGGACAATGGTATTGCTGAGCCATGTTGTTCCAACTGGGCTTCACCTTGTCTTCTGGTAAAAAAATCTGATTCCACTTTCAGACCCTGCACTGATTATAGGAAAGTTAATAATGTTACTAAAGCAGACCTTTACCCTCTCCCTAGGATGGAGGACTGTATTGATCAAGTTGGGTCAGCAAAGTATGTTAGCAAATTTGATCTTTTGAAGGGATATTGGCAAGTACCCTTAGCAAAAGAGCTCGTGAAATTGCTGCTTTTATAACACCATCTGGTTTGTTTTCTTATACAGTGATGCCTTTTGGTTTATGGAATGCTCCAGCCACCTTCCAGAGGTTGATGAATCGTGTGGTTTCAGGTCTGAAAGGGTGTGCGGTTTATTTGGACGATGTGGTTGTCTATTCAGACACCTGGGGTGAGCATGTCCAGCAAGTGCAAGCCTTATTTGAAAGATTGGTGTGGGCCAGGTTGACCATTAATTTGGCAAAGTGTGAGTTTGCCAAAGCTACGGTCACATACCTCGGCAAGGTTGTGGGTCAGGGTTTTGTCTGTCCCGTGGAAGCCAAGGTCCAGGCTGTGAAGCAGTTTCCACAGCCTTCTACAAAGAAAGAACTGATGCGCTTCCTGGGAATGGCGGGGTACTACCGTGCTTTCTGTAAAAACTTCTCGGTAGTAGTGGCCCCTCTGACCAACCTGTTGAAGGCTAAGGCTGAATTTATCTGGTCCACCCAGTGTCAAGAAGCATTTGATGCAGCAAAGACTCTTTTGTGTGCAGCGCCTGTGTTGGCAGCACCAAATATGGGAAAAAATTTCAAATTGCAGGTAGATGCCAGTCAAATCGGTGCTGGGGCTGTGCTTTTGCAGGAAAATGATGACAATGTGGAGTGTCCAGTTAGTTTCTTCTCCCGCAAGTTTAATAAGTATCAGAAAAATTACTCTGTAATTGAGAAAGAGGCGTTAGGTCTCATTTGGGCTTTACAGCACTTTGAGGTCTATGTGGGTTCTGGGTTGACCCCCTTAACGGTGTTTACTGACCACAACCTCTTATTTTTCTTAAGTCACTGCAAAATCCAAACCAGCGGTTGATGCGCTGGGTTTTGTTTTTACAGCCATATAACCTTAATATTGAGCACATTAAGGGGAAGGATAATATCACTGCTGATGCTTTGTCCCGTGCTCCTTTAAATTAATTTTCTTCTCTGTTTGCCCCTGTTGGTTGTCTCTACTTCCTCCTCTTAAATTGCTCCCTAGGTACCAGGGCTGCTGAGTTGGACGAGCAGACAGTCAACTGGGGGACACAGGTGACTACTAGGAGCCGGTACTGCTATTTATTTTGGTTCAGGGGAATTTTGTATTTTATCTGTTGGGCAAAATTTTGTTGAGTTGAGGGTGGGACCCTCATTTTAAGGAGGGGGGTGTCACGGCCCCTCCTCTGCCTGGCAGGGGCGGTTCCTCCTGTTGGCAGAGGAGGGTCGTGAGTAATTGGAGCCACCTGGGCTCAGGTATTTAAACCACTAGTTACCCTTCTTCTGTCTCTCTTAGCTATCTCTTAGCTATCTCTTAGCTCTCAGCTCTCTCAGCTACACCAGGGGCCTGTTTCAGAAAGGAGGTTAAGTGAAAACTCTGAGTATGTTAACCCTGAAATGAGGGAAACTCTGGGTTTTCCGTTTCAGAATGGGAGGTAAATCAACCCCAAGAAAGCAGAGTAAGTCAAGCCCGTTTCTGAAAGAGAGGTAACTTATACTCAGAGTCAGTTACCATGGTAACTTACTCTGTGAACCTAACCTGGTCGGGAGCAGGTTTTCTTCAGTAAACCCAGAGTTTATTTCGTGTCCTCCTTTTTAAAGAGGAAGTGGTATTTAAACACCTCATTCATTCTTTCGATACATTCATTCATTGCGCACATTTCAGTCACGCAGAGCGGATCAAATTAAAGTGAATGAAATGGCATGTCCTTTTATGGACGATCCTGTGGATGAAGAGGCTGCATTAATCCGTAGGGAGTTACATGGGAGAGGATTTTGAGGCCCAGAGTGGATTTTTGTCATATCCATATTCATTTTTATTTGAGCGGTACCGTTTTTCTTTACAGTCAATAAGATACATCCTGACGAACTGTGTCACAGTGTGGTATGGGTGCTGCTCTGTCGCGGAGCGCAAGGCATTGCAGCGGGTGGTGAAAACTGCCCAACGCATCACAGGGACTCCACTTCCTGCCATCGAAAACATCCAGAGGAAACGCTGTCTGCGTCGAGCTCGCAGCATCCTTAAGGACTCCTCCCACCCAGCCCACAGACTGTTCTCCCTCCTCCCCTCCGGCAGGCGTTTCAGGAGCCTCCGGACTAGAACCAGCAGACTAAAGAACAGTTTCTTCCCCAGAGCTGTGTCTTTACTGAACTCTAACCCTTGCTGACCCCACACCTCTCACAGACTCCTCTCTCACCCCCACCATGCCACTCCCTCACAGACTCTCCTCTCACCCCCACCATCCCACTACCCTCATAGACTCTTCTACCCCCCCACCACCATCCCACTCCCCTCACAGACTCTCGTCTCATCCCCCACCATCCCACCATCCCCTGCACTACTGCACCTTTGCTACCAACTGTTTACATTCCACTGTTTGCACTACCTTAAATCTACTGCTTACCTTAAGCTAACATACAATTGTTTACACCTATCTGTAAAATTCTGTTCATAGTTAGAGACATCTGTATATCGTGTGTGTGTGTGTGTGTGTGTGTGAGTATGTGTGTGTGTGTGCTTGTGTGTGAGTATGTGTGTTGTGTGAGTGTATGTATGTGTACGTGTGCATGTGAGTGAGTGTGTGTATGTGAGTGTGTGTATATGTGTGTGTATGTGTATGTGTGTGTGTGTGTGCTTGTGTGTGTGTGAGTGTGTGTGTGAGTATGCGAGCGTATGTGTATGTGAGTGAGTGTGTGTGTATGTGTGTGTGTGAGTGTCTGTGTGTATAGCTCTCCCGGTTTAATTCCCCTGTGAGTATGTGTGTATGGTGGTGTGTGTGTGTATGTGAGTGTGTGTGTGTGTGTGTATGTGTGTGTGTATAGCTCTCCCGGTCTAATTCCCCTGGGTGTATGTGTGTATGTCAGTGTGTGTATGTGTGTATGGTTGTGTGTGTATGTGAGTATGGGAATGTCTGTGTGTACAGCTCTCCCGGTTTAATTCCCCTGCGTGTATGTGTGTATGGTTGTGAGTGTATGTGTGTATGGTTGTGTGTGTATGTGTATGTGAGTGAGTGTGTGTATGTGTGCGGCGCGATGCGTGTGTATCACATTACATTTAGAGTACATATCCACCTGTAAATGCTGTTTATAGAAAAGAGACACCTGTAATTATATTTATGGCACACACTCACCTTTTTATAGTAATAACCATCTGTATATTTATATTCATTGTACATATTACCTGTAAATCCTGTACATCTCCATATCCTGCACGTACGCAACCATTGTATATATCCTGCACTTTACTGCTATTGCACTTCTGGTTAGACCTAAACTGCATTTCGTTGCCTTGTACCTGTACTTGTGTAATGACAATAAAGTTGAATCTAATCTAATCTAATCTAATACATCCATAATCTCATCCATCCTTACATCAGAAATATCAGCCATCGCGGCCGTGCTCTTACATCCGAGCAGATGCTTTGCGTTGCATTACGTTTCTTTGCAAATGGTAGTTTTCTGTATAACATCGGGGATGCAGAACATAAATGGTAGTTTTCTGTATAACATCGGGGATGCAGAACATATTAGTAAGGCTACTGTTTGCAGAGTTGTAAGGAAAGTGTGCCTCGCTCTTAAGCGCTTTTTCAGAATGTTTGTGTTGTTTCCTGGGCACTGCTAGACACTGGATGCTATTCAGTTATTTAATATGTCAAATGTTAGTAAAGTCAGGTAGACTACAACCATGATATGCTCAAGCCTTACCTGATTGAATTACGTTTTTATATTTCATTTTCAGCTGCTGCCATGTTCTTTTAACACCTGCAGGATTGCACCTACATGAAAATTAAAATAAGGTTGAATTAATGTAATAATTACTATCTCTATAAAGTATTGGTCTACTTGTTACTAATTACTTTCTAAATCCCATATCAACATCAACCACTTGAACAATACAAGGAGAGACAAGAAACTGCACTTTTAATGCTTTCAAATAAACATACAATTGCATGAATTAATCTTGAAAAATATATCTTTTATGTGTGTTTGGGGACTATTGTACATGTTTTTGGTGGTAGGGGAAACCGAGTACCCGGAGGAAACCTCACATGAACACAGGAGAACATGCAAACTCCACACAGAAGGCCCTGCCCAGGATGGGGTTGAACCCAGGACCTTCTTGCTGTGAGGCAGGAGAGCTAACCACTCTGCCACTGTGCCGCCATATTATACAGAATTGCTTTGTAGTCTATGCAGCATTTAATGCAATTACATAAGATTTTACTTTAAATTACGGAGTAATCCCTTTAATTATATTACAGAACTGTAACTAAAAACTTTAGTTAACTTTAGTTAGTTAGAACTAAAAAGTTTTTAGATTACTTAGTAATTAATTACACACAACACTGTATAACAGTAATTCAAATGTAAACTTACGCATTGACTCGAGCAGCTATTTTCTCCCACGCTAACTCTCTGTCCTTCGCGCTGCAGCCGTGTTGCTTTTTTTTAAATATATGTTCGTACTCTCCATATGCTTGCATAAGCACATCCAGTTCTGCTGGTGAAAAATATGAAGACCTCTTTTT
The DNA here is from genome assembly GCA_024416835.2 of Perccottus glenii. NCBI lineage: Eukaryota > Metazoa > Chordata > Actinopteri > Gobiiformes > Odontobutidae > Perccottus > Perccottus glenii. Next base: position 77,040 of record JALDQB020000061.1, read on the forward strand.
GTCTGGCGCCGTTGCCATGGTGACTCATAATATCTGCGCTCCATTGATAATGGCTTTTTATAGTTGTGGTGCATGCGCTTAACTCAGAGTCAATCAACTTAGAGTTGATTGAACTAACCAATTTCAGCTGATCTGTAACCGAAAACTCAGAGTTTCCCATCTCAAGGTAAGTCAACTCAGAGTTCAAGTTTTAACTCAGAGTTGGTTGAACCTCCTTATTGAAACAGGCCCCAGGTATGGTTTGGTTAGTTATGTTGTGTTGTTGTTCTTTTTAGGTTTGCACTCAGTCATGTTACACATACAGATTCACACATCCAGGCACCCTACATACACCACTGATTCAGACATACTCACACCCAATGCCTTTTCTTTGTTAAAGTTATTGATTTGAGTTTAATTAATAAATACTTTTTGATTGGCCTACCCTTGTTGTTTGTGTCCCCTCATTATTTGCCACAGGCTATGAGCCGGCCTGTGACAAGCTGTAGATACACGTTTACACTGGTTGTAGCTGTAGATACACGTTTACACTGATTGTAGCTGTAGGTACACGTTTACACTGGTTGTAGCTGTAGATACATGTTTACACTGGTCGTAGCTGTAGGTACACGTTTACACTGGTTGTAGCTGTAGATACACGTTTACACTGATTGTAGCTGTAGGTACACGTTTACACTGGTTGTAGTTGTAGGTACACGTTTACACTGATTGTAGCTGTAGGTACACGTTTACACCATGCCTCTCCCATGGAACCTCTAAAATGGTCCTCGTGTAAGGGCGCTGCCATACGGTGATTTTACAGCGAAATACAGCGATATACCTCCGTCCACCAGAGGGCAGGCTCCAAAAGCGGAAATATAAGGAGAAACCCAATGGCGACTTTACAAGAGTAAAACTCATGTTTACAGCCTGGTACAAAAGATGGCTCCGGTCTCTGGAGCTAAGTTTTTACTACATGACAACTCTGGGGATTTTTGATTAATATGTTTGTTTATGCTATCTAAAAACTATTGTTTTACTATGGAAAAGGCCTGGATGTAACAGCCATTTTATTGCCCATTCGTAATGACAATATTGGTGAATAGGGGACCAATGGGCAGATATCATCCATATTTATACAATCTATGGTTTACACTGGTTGTAGCTGTAGGTACACACTAAACCGCTCATATTATTATCACATCTACCTATTACAGTTTTTTTTCTTTTCTTCCAACCTCCTAGGGTGGACGCAAATCTCTGACCTGCTGGGTCATGTGTACTCGATGTGTCTCACCCCCCCCCCGCCTGTGCTCCAGTGTGAGGGCCCCCACCCCATCTGTCATCTACCTTGATGTTGGCTGCGGCCCCATCCACTATTGCACACTCAGAGTGGACACTGGACACTGCCAATATAAATGCTTTTATTTGTGAATATGTTTGTGTATTTCTATGTATTTTTCAACTGTCCGTCCTGGGAGTGGATCCCTCCTTCTGTGGTTCTCCCTGAGGTTTCTCTTTTTTCCCGGCTGGGTTTTTTTGGAGTTTTTCCTCTGACCCTGATGGAGGGTCTAAGGACAGGGGATGTTGTCTAGTGCAGTCTGTGAAGCCCTTTGAGGTGACTGTTGTTGTGATATTGGGCTATACAAAAATAAATGTCTTGTCTTGTCTAACCAGGACCTAGGATTGCACTGGGCCGCGTTGTGGGTGCCCATCCAAGCTCTTACTTTTGGGTCAAGTATTTGCACAACTTCCTAAACTCAGTGGCCATGGGTCGCTCTCCCTTTGAATGTGCCATAGGTTACCAGCCCCCGTTTTCTGAGGAGGAAGATGAAGCCGCTGTACCGTCCGTCCATTCGCACCTCCGGAGATGCCACAGGATTTGGACCGAAACCCAGAGGGCCCTGCAATGCTTCACCACTCAAAATAAGAGCCTTGCAGACCGTTGTCAATCCTCAGCTCCAACCTACACTCCAGGTCAATCAGTTTGGCTCTCAACCAAAAATATACCATTGAAGACCGAGTCTTAAAAGCTCTCACCCAAATTCATTGGGCCCTTCAAGATATCTCGGGTCATCAATCCTGTGATTGTTTGCTTGAAACTTCCCCTAACTTGCGAATAAACCTCTCCTTTTATGTGTCTCATATTAAACCAGTCTCTTCCAGTGTCCTTTTTTAGATTTAACCTTTTTGCAATTGACAATAATAAGGCACACACAAACACAAACATAACTTATTACCTCACCAAACCAAAACACTGGATCAAACAGTCAGGTATCTGAATGACATAGGTAACCTAACATAGAGATTTTAGTTAGCCGTGTTTAGTTATAGATCTGCAATCAAAGATTTTTGCACCTCACCCATATATTCGCATCATACTTATTTGCACTGTCCATGCTCATTGCACTACCTTAAATCTACTGCTTACCTTAAGCTAACATACAATTGTGTACATCTACCTGTAAAATTCTGTTTATAGTTGGAGACATCTGTATATTACATTTACATTTAGAGTACATATTCACCTGTAAATGCTGTTTATAGAAAAGAGACACCTGTAATTATATTTATGGCACACACTCACCTTTTATAGTAATAACCATCTGTATATTTATATTCATTGTACATATTACCTGTAAATCCTGTACATCTCCATATCCTGCACGTACGCAACCATTGTATATATCCTGCACTTTGCCGCTATTGCACTTCTGGTTAGACCTAAACTGCATTTCGTTGCCTTGTACCTGTACTTGTGTAATGACAATAAAGTTGAATCTAATCTAATCTAATCTAAAAGAAGCGGCTCCTGCGGCTGCAGCTGATCGTCAATGTCCCACAGACACGCGCACAGCTTCCGCTTTGGACATTTACAATAAACCACGCGACAGCGGAAATGAAACTGCGGGCAGGGAACTGAATGTTTTATACTGAGGAGTTTCCAGTGTACACCCGCTTGGTTTTAGCAGCCTCATCCCCCGAGAGAGAGAAAAGAGAGAACAGTGGCAGGGCCTCATGGGAAGTGTGTGGTGAAAACAAAAGAGCATTTGATTGTGTCAGGATTCATGTCTGTTATATAGTCTGTCTGTTTTGTTAGTGTATTCTATGTGTCCGTTTGTTTTTGATGTCATATTTATTATTGTATTTGATTTTTGTTTTAAGATTGTATTTGAGTTCTGGGTTTTATTTTGAAATGGCTTACCCCTGTCTGTGTTTTATGATTTACTTCCTGCCTGTTGTCTTCCCCTTCTGTGTGATTACCTGCTCTGCCCTAATGTGTTTCACCGTTTCCTTGTTGTCTGTGTCTATTTATACCTTCTACCTACTAGGTAGAAAAGTGCTATTAAAAAAAAAAACAGAAACAAAGAGAAAGTGTCAGCAGTCACCTCTCGTCTCTTTCTCTAAAATCTAAAAACCAGGTTAGAAATCTAGGGGTCATCATGGACTCAGACTTGAATTTCCACAGTCACATTAAGTCAATTACATCATCTGCATTTTATCACCTTAAAAACATTTCCAGAGTCAAAGGGATGATGTCTCAACCAGGCTTAGAGAAACTTATCCATGCTTTTATCTCCAGCAGGTTAGATTACTGTAACGGCCTGCTCACTGGTCTCTCAAAACGAGGGTTAAGACAGCTGCAGCTTATTCAGAACGCGGCTGCTCGGGTTCTCACCAAAACCAGGAAGTACAACCACATTACGCCAGTTTTAAAATCTCTGCACTGGCTTCCTGTTGCTCAGAGAATAGACTTTAAAACAGCACTTCTGGTTTACAAGTCTCTAAATGGTTTAGCACCAGAATATATCTCTGACATGCTAGTTGCTTATGAACCTCCTCGGACTCTGAGAACATCTGGGACAGGCCTTCTGCTCGTGCCCAGAGTTAGAACTAAACAGGGTGAAGCAGCGTTTAAGTTTCAGCAAAAACCTGGAACAGCCTCAACTTTAACAATGTTCAAGGGGAGGTTAAAAACCTTCCTCTTTAGCTCCGCCTACACTACAACTTAAAGTGTTTTTTCTTTTATTAAAGTGTTTTTTCTTTTATCTGCACTCTTCCTTTAAAATGTTTTTAATTTTTCTTATGTTTCTTAAACTAAATCTTATAAATTGTCTTTTATTCCTGTAAAGCACTATGAACTATATGAATTGTGCTATATAAATAAACTCTGCCTTGTCAGAGTTTTATGGTAACCTATACTATTTAGAGCCCCCTGAGCACAAACGTGTCTTGAAACCCTCAGAGTGGACATTAGTGTACCCTATGAATGGAGGTGACCACATGTGATGATAAGGATCACTAGTACTTCTTTGAAAACTAGGGGAAAACACAACTAATCTACTACACCTAGTATTAAGTACTACACAGTGTGCTTTTAGAGTAATCTATGTTCAAAGAATATACATTTGAGTGATTTGGAGATGGAATAAGAAAAAAAATCTCCATAAATACAATATGAAACCAAGACTGTTCTACTAAAGTACCTCTAGTACTACTACTACAAATGGTATTGATTTCATATAGCGCTTTTCCACTTAGTAGGCACTTAGAGTGCTTTATATTAACAGGGTTTCCGCGGGGTCATAAAAAGTCATAAAAAGTCATAAATTTAACAATAAGAATTTAAGGCCATAAAAGGTCATAAAAACGTCCGTTTTTTCCATACAAAGTCATAAAAAACATTTAGTCACGTCTTAAATTGATATGCTCGTCCATTAATTTGTTCTTCCATCAAAATGCGCTCGCGGCAGCAATGGCATTAATTTGTTTTGCCTGGTGTAGTTCTGTGTGAGGAATCTGGGTGGTATCACACTGGTATCACAGCGCTCCAGAACTACAAGGTCCATGCGGCAGCATACAGACTTGTCAGAAGGACTTCACAGAAACCCGCGAACTCAATATCATAATCCGAATATATCATACTGTCACCGCTTAGTTTAATTGATCACAATGGGTAAATGTACGCTTAATGATCTGTGGCTCAAGAGCTTAGTAGCTGGCTTAAGCCCGTCGCAAATAATCGGTTTCAAGCCTATTGTACTCTGTGTAAGAAGACGTTGGAGATGCCTAGTTTAGGCATACAAGCCTTGAAGTCGCATGCAAAGTCGGAAAAGCCTGCAGCAAGTGCGTGCGATCAGTCAGTTTTGTTCGGCTCCGTCACAAACGTTACCCGGTCCAAGTACAGCGCGGGATTCCGTTTCTGTCGCATCCAGTGCCACACACAGTGGTTTAGGATCAACCTCCACACTGAAAGCGGAGGTCCTGTGGGTGTTAAATACTGTGACTAAACACCAGTCGTACAATGGGAACGAGGATATTGCCGAACTTTTCCGAACAATGTTCCCAGACTCTGACATAGCCAAAACATTTACGTGCGGGAAAGATAAGACCTCATACATCACCCGGTTTGGCTTGGCAGATTATATAAAAAAAAGACCTCATCTCCAAGGTCTCAGGGCCTTATGTTCTCATGTTTGATGAAAGCTTAAATCACACAAGCAAGAAGAAACAGCTGGTCATTTTTTTTTAACCATTAAGGGAGACAATCTGAGAAAAATGTAGACAGACACTGACTGACTGACTTTTTATTTTGGAAAGTAATGCCATAGAATAATTGTTAATTTACAATGTTACTTTACAATGTTACAATTGTTAAGTGTTTCTGTGTTCTTGATACTCAAGAAAAAGAAGGCGAAGGCTGCAGTTTATTAATCTTAAGTAAGAAATAATAGAATTACTCTTTACATAATAAAACTTGTTACTTTGAATGAAAGTCAATAATAAAGACTTTTGAAAGGAATTTTAATGACTGAAGTTATTTATTGTAATTTGTGTAGGTCATAAATTCAAATCATAAAGGTCATAAAAAGGTCATAAAAAGTCTTAAATTTGACTGATTAAACCCTGCAGAAACCCTGATTAAGCTTCCATTCAACTACCAGTGTTACAGCTGGAACACCACTGGAGGAAAGGTAGGTTAAGTGTCTTGCCCAAGGACACAACGACATTATAAACTGTGGGGAGAGTACTTTTACTTTGTACTTTTGGACTAATCTAAGTTCAAAATGCCTACCTTTGGGGGAAAATGACTACATTTGGTTTTGAGATGGAGAAAAAAAGATTTTTACCATGGTTAGAACATGATGTCCATGGTTATTTTATTTTGTTGCTAATTGTGTTATCTAATATTCGTATGACATATTAAAATAGTTACACACATGGACAAAAATGTTGGTAACCTTCGGTCAATAAAAGAAAAACTCACAATGGTCACAAAAAAAACTTTATTCTGACAAAAGTAATAATAAATAAAAATTCTATGAATGTTAACCAATGAAAGTCAGACATTGCTTTTCAACCATGCTTCAACAGAATTATTTTAAAAATTAAACTCATGGAACAGGCCTGGACAAAATTGATGGTACCCTTAGAAAAGACTGTAAATAATGTGACCAAATGGACATGTTAATTCAAGGTTTGTGCACTAATTAGCATCACAGGTGTGTACAATCTTGTAATCAGTCAGTGGGCCTATTTATAGGGCTTCAGGTAGTCACTGTGTTGTCTGGTGACATGGTGTGTACCACACTCAACATGGACCAGAGGAAGAGAAGGAAAGAGTTGTCGCAGGAGAATAGAAAGAAAATTATAGACAAGCATGATAAAGGTAAAGGCTATAAGACCATCTCCAAGCAGCTAGATGTTCCTGTGACTACAGTTGCACATATTATTCAGAACTTTAAGATCCATGGGACTGTAGCCAACCTCCCTGGACGTGGCCGCAGGAGGAAGATTGATGACAAATCAAAGAGACAGATAATCCGAATGGTAACAAAAGAGCCCAGAAAGACTTATAAAGAGATCCAAGGTGAACTCCATGCTCAAGGAACATCAGTGTCAGATCGCACCATCCGTCGTTGTTGGAGCCAAAGTGGACTACATGGGAGACGACCAAGGAGGACACCATTGTTGAAACAAATCATAAAAAAGCTAGACTGGAATATGCCAGTACAACTACATGTTGACAAGCCACAAAGCTTTTGGGAGAATGTCCTATGGACAGATGAGACAAAAATGGAACTTTTTGCCAAGGCACATCAGCTCTATGTTCACAGACGGAAAAATGAAGCATATCAAGAAAAGAACACTGTCCCTACTGTCAAACATGGAGGAGGCTCTGTTATGTTCTAGGCTGCTTTGCTGTTTCTGGCACAGGGTGTCTTGAATCTGTGCAGGGTACAATGAAATCTGAAGACTATCAAGGGATTCTAGAGAGAAATGTGCTGGCCAGTGTCAGACAGCTTGGTCTCAGTCGCAGGTCATGGGTCTTGCAACAGGACAATGACCCAAAACGCACAGCTAAAAACACCCAAGAATGGTTAAGAGGAAAACATTGGACTATTCTAAAGTGGCCTTCTATGAGCCCTGACCTCAATCCTATTGAGCATCTTTGGAAGGAGCTGAAACATGCCGTCTGGAAAAGACACCCTTCAGATATCGATCCAAGATGGCAGCGCGAGTACATCGCGAGGCTCGGGTTCTCTCCAGTTTCTGCAATTTTGCAGTATTACTCTTGCTTATCTCGGGTCTGTTCGTGCAGAACAGTTGTGCCTTTACATCGTACACCCGGAGTGAGCTTTTGGATATTGGTTTGCAATTTTCCGACGGTTTTATGGACAACCTTCGACTCCCTCCTGAAATCACTAGGACGCCCGTGGCAGCTCATTCTTCCCGGCTGGGCGGAAGTGCTCGCAGGCGGCGTCGAGAACGAAAACAAAGACGGGGTAGACGCGGAGGACTTAGAGCTAGGCTAAAGCTAACACCTCACCGGCTCTCTTTACCCAGTATCTTCCTCGCCAATGTACGATCGCTAGTGAACAAAATGGATGAGATTCGACTCAACATGACACACAGCAAAATACTTCTGAACTGTAACGTCCTTATCTTCACGGAGACGTGGTTAAATAGTGGAATACCAGACTCCGCTATTGAGCTCACGGGACATCACATGCTCCGCGTGGACAGAACAACAGATGGATCCGGTAAGACAAGGGGAGGCGGATTGTGTATTTATATTAACAAAGCTTGGTGCACAAACTCTGCTGTTGTTGGGAGCCATTGTTCAGCTAACCTAGAGTTTCTCATGGTTAAATGTAGACCGTTCTATCTGCCGCGGGAGTTCACCTCCACCATTATAACTGCAGCTTATATTCCCCCGGACGCTGATGCCAAGCTTGCTATGAAAGAACTTTATGCAGCCATCAGTAAGCAACAGACCATTCACCCGGAAGCGGCGTTTATTGCTGCGGGTGATTTTAATCACTCTAACCTAAAGACTGTGCTACCCAAATTTCATCAGAATGTTTCCTGTCACACCAGAGGAACAAAACCCTAGACCATGTCTACACAAACATGGCTGGAGCTTACGTGGCGACACCCCTCCCCCACCTGGGACAATCAGATCACATATCTCTGTTCCTCACTCCCAAATATACACCCCTCATCAACCGTGTGAAGCCATCAGTGAAGACCATCAAGGTGTGGCCTGCGGGGGTAGATTTCACACTCCAGGAAAAGTTTCTACACACAGACTGGAGTATGTTTGCTTCCCAAGCCACCAGTGGTGCTCACACAGACATTGACTGCTACACCTCCTCTGTATTGGATTATATTAATACCACCATTGACAGTGTTACAACCCAGAAACAGATCACCACATACCCAAATCAGAAGCCATGGATGAATCAGGAAGTGCGACTCCTGTTGAAGACACGCAATACTGCCTTCAGATCAGGAGATGCACAAGCCTACAGCACATCCAGAGCAAACCTGAAGAGGGGCATCAAAAGGCCAAGCACTGCTACAAGCTGAAGATAGAGGACACTTCTCCAACTCTGACCCTCGACGCATGTGGCAGGGCATCCAGGCCATCAGTGACTACAAACCCACCCACTCCACCCCTGCAGCTACCGATGTCAACTTCCTGAATGAGCTAAATGACTTTTATGCTCGCTTTGAAAGAGACAACAGAGAAACTGCAACCAAGCTCAAACCCTCAGTTGACCACCCTCCAATCACACTCTCATCCACTGATGTCTGCAAGGCACTGAGCCGGATCAGCACACATAAGGCTGCTGGACCAGACAACATCCCTGGTCGTGTTTTCAGGGCATGTGCGGAGCAGCTCGCTGGGGTTTTTACAGACATTTTCAACCTGTCTCTTGCCCAAGCAGCTGTACCAACATGCTTCAAATGCACTTCCATTGTGCCAGTGCCAAAACACTCTAGTCCAAGGTGCCCCAATGACTACATTTATTACATTTACATTTATTCATTTAGCTGACGCTTTTATCCAAAGCGACTTACATTGTTCTAATGTAATTACCAGTGTTACAGCCACTGGAGGCAAGGTGGGTTAAGTGTCTTGCCCAAGGACACAATGACAGTATGAACTGTGGGGAGAGTGGGAATCGAACCGCCTACCTTCCGGTTGAAAGACGACCACTCTACCCACTGAGCTACTGCCGCCGACTACCGCCCTGTAGCACTCACACCCATCATCATGAAGTGCTTTGAGCGGCTGATCCTGGAACACCTAAAAGACTCCATACCACCCACATTGGACCCGCATCAGTTTGCTTACCGCAGCAATAGGAGCACAGAGGATGCAGTTGCTATGGCACTGCACTCTGTGCTCACCCACCTGGACAATAAGAACTCTTATGCACGTATGCTGTTTGTTGACTTCAGCTCAGCATTCAACACTATCATCCCGACCAAGTTAATAGCCAAACTTGAAGACTTGGGCATCAATACCTCACTCTGCAACTGGATTCTGGACTTCCTGACCAACAGACCCCAGAATGTCCGATCTGGATCCACCTGCTCCACATCCATCACACTTAACACTGGTGTACCACAGGGCTGTGTGCTAAGCCCATTTCTCTACTCCTCTTCACCTCTGACTGCAAGCCTGTGTTTGGATCCAACGCCATCGTCAAGTTTGCAGGCGACACTACAGTGATTGGTCTCATCAGCAACAACGATGAGACTGCCTACAGGGAAGAGATCCAGCACCTGTCCACATGGTGCAACGAAAATAACCTGCTCCTCAACACCACCAAAACGAAGGAGCTCATCGTGGACTTCAGGAAAGAGTCTAGAGGCACACACGACACCATCCACATCAATGGAATGGACGTCGAGTGTGTCTCCAGCTTCAAGTTCCTGGGGACCCACATCTCGGCTGACATGACCTGGACAACCAACACCTCCAGCCTGGTCAAGAAAGCTCACCAGCGCCTCTTCTTCCTGAGGACACTGAGGAAGAACCAGCTCTCCTCGGCCATCCTGGTGAACATCTACCGCTGCGCGATAGAAAGCATCCTGACGAACTGTGTCACAGTGTGGTATGGGTGCTGCTCTGTAGCGGAGCGCAAGGCATTGCAGCGGGTGGTGAAAACTGCCCAACGCATCACAGGGACGCTACTTCCTGCCATCGAAAACATCCAGAGGAAACGCTGTCTGCGTCGAGCTCGCAGCATCCTTAAGGACTCCTCTCACCCAGCCCACAGACTGTTCTCCCTCCTCCCCTCCGGCAGGCGTTTCAGGTGCCTCCGGACTAGAATCAGCAGATTAAAGAACAGTTTCTTCCCCAGAGCTGTGTCTTTACTGAACTCTAACCCTTGCTGACCCCACACCTCTCACAGACTCCTCTCTCACCCCTCACCATGCCACTCCCCTCACAGACTCTCCTCATCCCACTCCCCTCACAGACTCTCCTCTCATCCCCCACCATCCCTTGCACTACCGCACCTTTGCTACCAACTGTTCTACAGTACCAACTGTTTACATTTCACTGTTTGCACTACCTTAAATCTACTGCTTACCTTAAGCTAACATACAATTGTATACACCTACCTGTAAAATTCTGTTTATAGTTAGAGACATCTGTATATCACATGTGTGTGTGCGTGTATGTTTGTTTGTGTGTGTGTGTGTGTGTGTGTGTGTGTGTGTGTGTGTGTGTGTATGTGTGAGTATGTGTGTATGTGAGTGTGTGTATGTGTGAGTGTGTGTATGTGAGTGTGTGTATGTGTGAGTATGTGTGTATGTGAGTGTGTGTGTGTGCTTGTGTGTGAGTGCGTGTATGTGAGTGTGTGTATGTGTGTGTGTGTTTGTGTGTGTGTGAGTATGCGAGAGTATGTGTATGTGCGTATGTGAGTGAGTGTGTGTGTGTGTGTATGTGTGTGTATGTGTGTATGTGAGTGTCTGTGTGTATAGCTCTCCCGGTTTAATTCCCCTGTGTGTATGTGTGTATGGTTGTGTGTGTATGTGTGTATGTGTGTATGTGAGTGTGTGTATGTGAGTGTGTGTATGTGAGTGTGTGTATGTGTGTATGTGAGTGAGTGTGTGTTCGTGTATGTGTGTGTATGTGAGTTTCTGTGTGTATAGCTCTCCCGGTTTAATTCCCCTGTGTGTATGTGTGTATGGTTGTATGCGTATGTGTGAGTATGTGTGTATGTGTGTGTATGTGTGTATGTTTGTGTGTGTATGTGTGTATGGTTGTGTGTGTATGTGTGTATGTGAGTGTCTGTGTGTATAGCTCTCCCGGTTTAATTCCCCTGTGTGTATGTGTGTATGGTTGTGTGTGTATGTGTGAGTATGTGTGTATGTTTGTGTGTGTATGTGTGTATGGTTGTGTGTGTATGTGTGTGTGTATGTGAGTGAGTGTGTGGGTGTGCGGCGCGACGCGCGTGTATTACACTACATTTAGAGTACATATTCACCTGTAAATGCTGTTTATAGAGAAGAGACACCTGTAATTATATTTATGGCACACACTCACCCATCCATCCATCCATCCATCCATCTTCTACCGCTTATCCGGGGCCGGGTCGCGGGGGCAGCAGTCTAAGCAGAGACGCCCAGACTTCCCTCTCCCCAGACACTTCCTCTAGCTCTTCCGGGGGGATACCGAGGCGTTCCCAGGCCAGCCGAGAGACATAGTCCCTCCAGCGTGTCCTAGGTCTTCCCGGGGTCTCCCGGTGGGACATGCCCGAAACACCTCCCTAGGGAGGCGTCCAGGAGGCATCTGAAACAGATGCCCGAGCCACCTCAGCTGGCTCCTCTCGATGTGGAGGAGCAGCGGTTCTACTTTGAGCTCCTCCCGAGTGACCGAGCTCCTCACCTTATCTCTAAGGAGCGCCCGCCACCCTGCGGAGAAAGCCCATTTCGGCCGCTTGTATCCGGGATCTTGTTCTTTCGGTCATGACCCAAAGCTCATGACCATAGGTGAGAGTAGGAACGATTGACCGGTAAATCGAGAGCTTTGCCTTACAGCTCAGCTCCTTCTTCACCACGACAGACCGGTACATCGACCGCATCACTGCAGAAGCTGCACCGATCCGTCTGTCAATCTCACGTTCCCTCCTTCCCTCACTCGTGAACAAGACCCCAAGATACTTGAACTCCTCCACTTGAGGCAGGATCTCTCCACCAACCTGAAGGGGACAAGCCACCCTTTTCCGACTGAGAACCATGGTCTCAGACTTGGAGGTGCTGATCCTCATCCCAGCCGCTTCACACTCGGCTGCAAACCGTCCCAGTGCACGCTGAAGGTCCTGGCTTGATGGAGCCAACAGGACAACATCATCTGCAAAAAGCAGAGACGAGATCCTGTGGTCCCCAAACCAGACTCCCTCCGGCCCCTGGCTGCGCCTAGAAATCCTGTCCATGAAGATAATGAACAGGACCGGTGACAAAGGGCAGCCCTGCCGGAGTCCAACATGCACTGGGAACAGGTCTGACTTACTGCCGGCAATGCGAACCAAGCTCCTGCTCCGGTCGTACAGGGACCGGACAGCCCTTAGCAGAGGGCCCAGGACCCCATACTCCAAGAGCACCCCCCACAGGGCGCCACGAGGGACACAGTCGAATGCCTTCTCCAGATCCACAAAACACATGTGGACTGGTTGGGCAAACTCCCATAAACCCTCCAGCACCCTGGAGAGGGTATAGAGCTGGTCCAGTGTTCCACGACCAGGACGAAAACCGCATTGTTCCTCCTGAATCCGAGGTTCAACTATCGGTCGCATTCTCCTCTCCAGTACCCTGGCATAGACTTTCCCGGGGAGGCTGAGGAGTGTGATCCCTCTGTAGTTGGAACACACCCTCCGGTCCCCCTTCTTGAAAAGAGGGACCACCACCCCGGTCTGCCAGTCCAGAGGTACTGTCCCCGACCGCCACGCGATGTTGCAGAGGCGTGTCAACCAAGACAGCCCTACAACATCCAGAGACTTGAGGTACTCAGGGCGTATCTCATCCACCCCCGGTGCCTTGCCACCGAGGAGCTTCCCAACTACCTCAGTGACTTCAGCCCGGGTGATGGACGAGTCCACCTCCGAGCCCTCGTCCTCTGCTTCCTCAGTGGAAGACGTGTCGGTGGGGTTGAGGAGATCCTCGAAGTATTCCTTCCACCGTCCAACAATATCCCCAGTTGAAGTCAGCAGGTTCCCACCTCTACTGTAAACAGTGTTGGCAGGGCACTGCTTCCCCCTCCTGAGGCGCCGGACGGTTTGCCAGAATTTCTTCGAGGCCGACCGATAGTCTTTCTCCATGGCCTCACGAACTCCTCCCAGACCCGAGTTTTAGCCTCCACGACCACCCGGGCTGCAGTCCGCTTGGCCTGCCGGTACCTATCAGCTGCCTCAGGAGTCCCACGGGCCAACCAGGCTCGGTAGGTCTCCTTCTTCAGCTTGACGGCATCCCTTACTTCCGGTGTCCACCACCGGGTTCGGGGTTGCCGCCACGACAGGCACCGGAGACTTTACGGCCACAGCCGAGTGGCGCATCGACAATGGAGGTGGAGAACATGGTCCACTCGGACTCAATGTCTCCAACCTCCTCGGGATCTGGTCAAGCTCTGCCGGAGGTGGGAGTTAAAGGTCTTTCTGACAGGGGCTCTGCCAAACGTTCCCAACAGACCCTCACAGTACGCTTTGGGCCTGCCGAGTCTGTCCAGCTTTCTCCCCCGCCATCGGATCCAACTCACCACCAGGTGGTGATCAGTTGACAGCTCCGCCCCTCTCTTCACCCGAGTGTCCAAGACATACGGCCGGAGGTCAGATGAAACAACTACAAAGTCGATCATCGATCTCCGACCTAGGTGTCCTGGTGCCACGTGCACTGATGGACACCCTTATGCTTGAACATGGTGTTCGTTATGGACAAACTGTTGCTAGCACAGAAGTCCAATAACAGAACACCACTGGTTCAGATCAGGGGCCGTTCCTCCCAATCACGCCCCTCCAGGTGTCACTGTCGCTGCCCACGTGAGCGTTTAAGTCCCCCAGTAGAACGACGGAGTCCCCAGTCGGAGCACTTTCCAGCACCCCTCCCAGAGACTCCAAGAAGGCCGGGTACTCTGCACTGCCATTTGGCCCGTAAACACAAACAACAGTGAGAGACCTATCCCGACCCGAAGCGCAGGAAGCGACCCTCGTTCACCGGGGTGAACTCCAACACATGGCGGCTAAGCTGGGGGGCTATGAGCAAGCCCACACCAGCCCGCCGCCTCTCACCGCAGGCAACTCCAGAGTAGTGGAGAGTCCAGCCTCTCTCGAGGATTTGGGTTCCAGAGCCCGAGCTGTGCGTGGAGGTGAGCCCGACTATCTCTAGTCGGTATCTCTCAACCTCCCGCACAAGCTCAGGCTCCTTCCCCGCCAGCGAGGTGACATTCCATGTCCCTAGCGCCAGATTCCGTGTCCGGGGATTGGGTCGTCGAGGCGTCCGCCTTCGGCTGCCACCCAATCCACTTTGCACCGGCCCCTTACGGTTCCTCCCACAGGTGGTGGGCCCACGGGAGGTGGGCCCACACTCACCTTTTATAGTAATAACCATCTGTATATTTATATTCATTGTACATATAACCTGTAAATCCTGTACATCTCCATATCCTGCACGTATGCAACCATTGTATATGTAAATGACCGCAAAAAAGGATAATGTCACTTTTAAATTTGTTCCAAGCATGTTACGTGTTTTACCCAGTAGGGGGTGGTAATGAGAAAATAGAGCAGAAAAGAGAAGAGCGAAGGTTCATGCTTCTACATAGTGAATGGAGAGAAAATTAGGTTTTATAGTCAAGGATGCCTCAATTCATCTTTTATTTTATTTAGTACCCTTTGGCAAAGCGGAGTGAGGTATGTAAAGTTTATGTATGTTACGTTGTAGTTAACTTCAAGGTAATATGCGCCCATTTGTATGTAATGTTATAAGCAAGCTCTGCTTGTTAATAAGTTGTTTCGAACTCTTTATTCATTTCATTGTTTATTTTTTCATCTGTTTTCTTTTTATATAACTGTTTACTTTATCATATTTTTCTGTAAATGAGTCATATTTATTGGTTCTGTTTTTCCTTTGTGTAGTTTCACGGTGCTACGTAAACAAGAGTCAATGGCGTTCTATACGAACAAAATAAAGAAAGAAGCACCCGTCAGAAACTCTCTGTGTCCTGTTTATTGAGGCCAAAGGGCAGCTACAGTATATATCCTGCACTTTGCTGCTATTGCACTTCTGGTTAGACCTAAACTGCATTTCGTTGCCTTGTTACCCCCTATCTCTTTCGGTCATTTTTTCTGTATTGCTGTGTAATGTGACCTCTCCAAATTAAAATGACTGCTGTTATTGAACCCTTTGGAATTTAAATACAAGTGTGGGCTCTTTGTAAAGGTAACAACCTCTAGTTTCACCCACAACAGTCAGAATCTCTCTAAGTACTACTGATACAATTTTATACACTTTGGAACACACAGAGAAAATTATATTTTGTGTTCTCGCCTGAAATATTTAGTGAAAATAAAGGTGTAAAAGGCTTCAGGAGGTAGTTGAGGACTAAAACACACTATGGGCCAAAATAATAACTTCATGACTACTCACATTTCAAACTTGAAAAGAATATCTGAAAAATTTAATTTTTTACACCAGTTTTTATGTTGGTAGGTCCATGCGTTTTATAGAGGGACCATAGTTTATCCAAAATTTATCCAAATTGGAGACATTTGGAAAACGTATGAAAAAGCAATAAGTTCTGAATGCTTCAACCCACAGGCATCAATGAGGGCTCTACTGAAAGCTTACATCTAGAGGAATCTGTATTTACAAACATAATCACTATATTAGTTATGAAAATTAATATTCCATAATAATAACACAATAAAAATGACATATTTACATTAAAAAATTGTCAAAATGAGTGTTATGGGCCAAAATATATTTTTTGGAATAATATCCACACATAAAAAACATACTGCAAACTATATACATAGGTTATAAAACTGTTGGTCAATGTACAATATTAGATTAGATTAGATTAGATTCAATCAATATATATATACAATATATGGGTCAATGTACAATATATGGGTCAATGTTACAATATATGTGCAACATTGCAACATTGTCTCTTGTTGCAGAAAGCACAAGAGCATGTCACATGTGGAGCATTTTCCTGCAGCTCTGTGCTGTGCTTCAAATCCGCCCCTCCCCCCTCTAAACGCTTTCTTTACGACTGCTACTGGTCCAAAATGCCAATAAAAATAAATGCACATGCCTCCACTACATCCTCTAACAAGTATTTTATTATTTTTGTAAGTTTTGCCATAGTTTTTACGCAAAAAGGTCTGTGAAAGCGTGATAAACATGCGCGCGTCATATTACGCAGACTCTGTCTCATTCAGCAGACTTGTGTGTTGCGCCTAGACACAGACGCTTGAGGGGGAAGGAAACCCCCCCATGCTTTATATCTTTGGACTCGGGAGATCATTGGCTATCCGTCTAGCGTCATACTGACCATATACGGAGAACAACGAACGTGCTAGAAGCGTTTACGTGATGCGTAATGGCCGCAGAGTCTGTGCGGCAATTGGAGGAAATCTAGGTCCCGCCTGCTAAAAACTTATCAGAATTGGCTGGAAAAGGTGTCAATCGAAGGCTAACACTTCCTGTTAGCATTTATTAGCTTTTTTTCCCGGTCTCAAGAGGATTTATGGCTTTTATTATCAAAAGAAATGACAAAAAATGTCGCTGCTGATTTCAAGTTGGGAATACTTTTCTGCAGTTTTCGTGTCTTGGTGGATATAACATGTCTTGTGGACCTAATCATTTTACTGGATATTATTCCCTGGGCTTCTACGCACAGAAAGAGACCAAGCTAACGTGGATCTGGAACAGTTTGAGTCCAACAGAGCCTTCAAAAGTAAGAATATTCCAAACTCTAACTTTGTGCTTGTCTGTAAATAAGGCTTTGGTGTCGGCGCTGTGGTTGTAACGTGTTGAAATGGTTTATATCGCCGGAAAGATGAGACTTTAAGCTTTAATTTGATATAAATATTGTTGGGGTTTGCATTACAAAGGGAATGTACAACACGGTCTGTTTTTTTCCAAACTTGTCATAATGTCAGATCCACTCCGTGTCTCTCAGGGATCCACTCCACTTTCCTTCTCTCTCCTTCATCTCATCACTGCCACCTGTCCCAAGCACCTGTAATCTATTACCATCAGTGAGGTATTTAAACCTCTCCTGTCCACCTCTTCCCTGCCAGATCGTTCAGCATCCTTTGTGTGAATGTTTCCAGCGTTTGTTCCAGCTCTTGTCTCAGTCCTCTCTCCAGCCTTCACTCCAAGTCTCAGGTTTGGACTTCACTCTCAGCCCAGCTTCCTAGCTTGGTTCCAGTCACCGGCTCGGCTCCAGGCAATCGGCGCAGCTCCACGGCTCACTCCAACTCTCAGCCCAGCTACCCAGCTTGGCCGCAGTCACCGACTCGGCTCCAGGCTTCGGCGCAGCTCCACGGCTCACTCCAACTCTCAGCCCAGCTCTCCAGCTTGGTCTCCAGTCACCGGTTCGGCACCAGGTCTCGGTTCAGCTTCATGGTTCAACTCCAACTCTCAGCCCATCTCTCCAGCTTCCTATCACTATCTGTACTTTAATAAAGTATCACTTACCTTCACTGTCTTGTGCGCACTTGAGTCCTCCTTCCCGCATTACAGAACGATCTGGCCAGAAAGTAATAAATCGATTTACCCTCATTGAAGAAACTCTCCAGAATCATGAAGCCCAAATGAACACTATTTCCGCCGGGTTCCAGCGGATTGTGTCTCAACAGGAGGACGCATTCCAGGCCATGTCAAATCAGATCCATCTCCTGACTTCTCAGCTATCGAGTATTCCGAAGACCACAGAGAGTCGGGCCTCAGTTCCACCTTCAGATCCTGTTTCCCCGGTGGTTCAACCGATTCCGGTCCAGGAGCCTCGGGTCGGGATTCCAGAACGTTACTCCGGAGAGGCAGGTGGTTGTAATCCCTTTCTGGTTAACTGTTCAATTCTGTTTGCTCTGCAACCCCACACATTTGCCACAGAAAAAGCCAAGGTGGCATTTGTCATTAATCATCTTACGGGGCGCACACGTCTCTGGGGAACCGCAGAGTGGGAGAGAGGTACTCCAGCCTGCTCTAGTTTCCAATCCTTATCTACTGAACTCCGGAAGGTGTTTGACGCTGAGGATCAGGAGGCGGCCAGGGCCTTTTCAACTAAAACAGGGATCTCGTTCAGTGGCGGATTATTCCATTGACTTTCGGACGCTTGCTCGGCAGAGTGGATTTAACGCTCCTGCACAGCACCAGGCTTACCTTCTCGGGTTGGCCGAGCACATGAAAGATGAGCTTGCCTCTCGTGAGCTTCCAGAAAACTTGGATGATTTAATACGTATGTCAATCCGGGTTGATCAGAGGGTCCGAGCTCGTCGAGCTGAGCGGGCTACCCGGAGTTCTCTTTAAATTCCTCTTGACCCCCAGCGACCACAGCTCTCTGTATCCACAACAGATTTCAGTTCCACAACAGATTCCAGTGAACCCATGCAAATTGGCCGCTCTCATCTCACTCCTGAGGAGAAGCTACGGCGTCGAAGGAGGAACCTTTGTATGTATTGTGGGGGCCCGGGCCATGTTGCATTGATCTGTCCGTTAAAAGGACAGGCTCAGCAGTAGATGGAGGAGTACTGTTGAGTCTTACAGAGGGGGTCTCCTCCATCAATTGCCCGCTTGTCCATGTCCAGCTGCTGCTTCCTGGGGGCCCACAGACTTTAACTACATTCATTGACTCTGGGGCAGACGGCAGTTTTATGGACGAGACCTTGGCACTTCAGTTGGGGTCGTCACGAGTTCCCCTACCCAAACCAGTTCCTGCACGGGCCCTGGATGGACACCTCCTGGGTACCGTGACCCACCGGACCAGTCCCGTGACTCTATTGATCTCTGGGAACCATCAAGAAACGCTCGGATTTTTCCTAATTCAGTCTTCGGAGATTCCATTAATTTTGGGCTACCCCTGGTTGCGACGCCATAATCCTCACATTGATTGGGACACTGGGGCAATACTGGGGTGGAGTCATTCTTGTCACTCTGTTTGTCTTCAGTCAGCGGGATTACCCAACCCACTACCTGGTACACCTGTATCCTCTCTGCCGGCCAACGTTCCCAGGATTATAAGGAGGTCTTTAATAAGGCCAAAGCCACAGCCTTACCCCCGCATCGGCCATATGACTGTGCTATTGACTTGCTTCCTGGCACCTCACCTCCTAGAGGCCGACTATATTCATTGTCCGCTCCTGAAAGAGAGGCCATGGATCTTTACATCAAAGATGCGTTAGCAGCCGGAATAATAAGACCTTCTTCATCACCAGCGGGGGCGGGTTTTTTCTTTGTGGGGAAGAAAGACAAGACTCTCCGACCCTGCATTGATTACCGTGGACTTAATGAGATTACCATAAAGAACAGGTATCCGCTTCCCCTTCTGGCCTCCGCCTTTGAACTCCTGGAGGGGGCAACGGTGTTTTCCAAATTGGATCTTCGCAATGCATACCACCTGGTTCGTATCCGAGAGGGGGACGAATGGAAGACAGCATTTAACACCTCGTCAGGCCATTATGAATATCTGGTGATGCCCTTTGGACTGACCAATGCTCCCGCTGTTTTCCAGAACCTGGTTAATGATGTGTTGCGGGACATGCTCGACAAGTTCGTATTTGTCTATCTGGATGATATCCTTATCTTTTCCAAGAATCACAAGGAGCATGTTCATCATGTCCAGTCAGTCCTTCAACGCCTGCTGGAGAATTCGCTTTTGTCAAGGCTGAGAAATGCGAATTTCACGCATCTAGCGCCTCTTTTCTGGGTTACATTGTCGCCCAGGGTAAGATTCAGATGGACCCTTCCAAGGTGTCGGCAGTATTGGATTGGCCATCTCCGCAGTCGAAAGCAACTGCAACGCTTCTTGGGGTTTGCCAACTTCTATAGACGTTTCATCCGTGGCTATAGTACCTTGGCGGCTCCTATGACAGCACTTACCTCATCTAAGGTTCCGTTCATCTGGTCCAGCGAAGCCGATTCAGCATTCCGGGACCTAAGGCTTCGTTTTTCTTCAGCTCCAGTGCTTATCATCCCAAACTCTGGTAGCCAGTTTGTCGTAGAGGTGGATACTTCCGACGTGGGAATAGGCGCAGTTCTGTCCCAACGTTCCACTTCAGACCAGAAATTACACCCGTGTGCCTATTTGTCTCGTCGCCTGTCTCCCGCTGAACAGAACTACGACATAGGTAATAGGGAGCTGCTGGCGGTTAAGCTAGCCTTGGAGGAATGGCGGCACTGGCTGGAGGGAGCCGAACAACCTTTTCTTGTGTGGACTGACCACAAGAATTTGGAATATATCCGGTCAGTCCGGTCAAACGCTTGACATCTCGTCAAGCTCGTTGGTCATTGTTCTTTACTCGATTTAATTTTGTTTTGTCATTCCGACCAGGGTCCTGGAATCAGAAACCTGATGCCCTTTCTCGGCAATTCCAGAAGGAGGAGACCTCTTCTGAGGTGACCTCCATCTTACCTCCATCCCAGCTGGTAGCAGCCGTCACCTGGCCCATTGAAGAGCGCATTAAAACAGCCTTGAACACCATTACTGTCCCCAGTTCCTGTCCAGAGGGAAAACGATTTGTTCCTGCGGGTCTGCGGTCGGAGGTTCTTCAGTGGGTCCATTCGTCTCGACTCGCTTGCCACCCCGGGATACGGCGGACACTCTCTTTTCTCCAACGGTGATTCTGGTGGCCTAGGGAGGAAGAGGATGTTCGAGCGTTTGTCACGGCATGTCCTGTCTGCAGCCAGCAGAAGCCCTCTCATCATGCTCCATCTGGGCTTCTTCGGCCACTTCCGGTTCCCAGACGACCCTGGTCTCATATGTCCCTGGATTTCGTTACCGGTCTTCCGGAATCTAATGGCAACACGGTGATCCTTTCCATCATTGACCGTTTCTCAAAGATGGCTCACCTCATAGCTCTGCCTAAGTTGCCCTCAGCAAAAGAGACGGCAGAACTGGTACTCCAGAATGTCATCCGGATCCATGGACTACCAATGGACATTGTGTCTGACCGGGGACCCCAGTTTACGTCTACAGTTTGGCGGGAGTTTTGCTCTCTTTTAGGGGCTACAGTCAGTTTGTCCTCTGGATTTCACCCGCAGTCCAATGGACAGACGGAACGGTTGAACCAGGAGATGGAGTCGGCCTTGACTCAGCTGTTGTGGGTGGAGTACGCCCACAACTCCTTGACGAGCTCGGCTACTGGAATATCTCCTTTCCAGTGCGTCTACGGGTTCCAGCCACCACTATTCCCTGCCCAGGAGAGGGAGGCTAATGTCCTGTCTGTCCAAGCCCTCATCCGATGTTGCAGAGGGACATGGAACAGGGCTCGTGCGGCTCTCCTGCGAGCTTCCACCCAGTATTCGACAGCGGCCAATCGCCACCGCAAGCAGAGTCCCCAGTACAAGGTAGGGGACCGGGTATGGCTCTCCACCAGAGACATTCCTCTCCGAGTGGAGTCGAAGAAATTGGCTCCACGATTCATTGGTCCCTTCACTATAGTGAGGATCATCAACCCGGTGGCGGTAAGGTTGAAGCTTCCTCGGTCTATGCAGATTCACCCAACCTTTCATGTTTCCAGGATCAAGCCCCTTCGGGAGAGTCCTCTGGTTCCCGCCACCAGGCCCCCGCCTCCCGCCCAGCTCGTCGGAGGTGCTCCAGCATATTCGGTGCGACGGCTCCTTAGATCTAGACGTCATGGTCGAGGCATTCAGTACCTGGTAGACTGGGAGGGGTATGGCCCAGAAGAACGTTCTTGGGTTCCTGCACGCCACATTCTCGATCCACAGTTAATTAGGGACTTCCATTCTTCACACCCGGGCAGTCAGTTGGAACGTCCGGTGGCGTTCCTTGAGGGAGGGTTCTGTCAGATCCACTCCGTGTCTCTCAGGGATCCACTCCACTTTTCTTCTCTCTCCTTCATCTCATCACTGCCACCTGTCCCAAGCACCTGTAACCTATTACCATCAGTGAGGTATTTAAACCTCTCCTGTCCACCTCTTCCTGCCAGATCGTTCAGCATACTTTGTGTGAATGTTTCCAGCGTTTGTTCCAGCTCTTGTCTCAGTCCTCTCTCAGCCTTCACTCCAAGTCTCAGGTTTGGACTTCACTCTCAGCCCAGCTTCCTAGCTTGGTTCCAGTCACCGGCTCGGCTCCAGGCTTCGGCGCAGCTCCACGGCTCACTCCAACTCTCAGCCCAGCTACCCAGCTTGGCCCCAGTCACCGACTCGGCTCTAGGCTTCGGCGCAGCTCCACGGCTCACTCCAACTCTCAGTCCAGCTCCCCAGCTTGGCCCCAGTCACCGACTCGGCTCCAGGCTTCGGCGCAGCTCCACGGCTCACTCCAACTCTCAGCCCAGCTACCCAGCTTGGCCCCAGTCACCGACTCGGCTCCAAGCTTCGGCGCAGCTCCACGGCTCACTCCAACTCTCAGCCCAGCTCTCCAAATTGGTCTCCAGTCACCGGTTCGGCACCAGGTCTCGGTTCAGCTTCATGGTTCAACTCCAACTCTCAGCCCATCTCTCCAGCTTCCTATCACTATCTGTACTTTAATAAAGTATCACTTACCTTCACTGTCTTGTGCGCACTTGAGTCCTCCTTCCCGCATTACACATAACCCGCGGGCGGGATGCTTTTAGTTACCAGGTTGACAATAAAGTTGAATCTAATCTAATCTAATCTAATCAAACCGGAAACAACTGGAGCAGTTTGCTCATGAGGAGTGGGCCAAAATACCTGCTGAGAGGTGCAGAAGTAATAATAATTAAAGCCGCAAGCGGCGATAAAGGCCCTCGCCTCCCTTGAGACCGGGGGGACACATATATTCGGAGGATTGCATGTTGTGCTTTAAAGCAAATTTGGAGCTGTTTAGATGAAAACCCTTTAGCACAAAGTGTACGATTTAGGTGGTCATGTATTCCACCCAACATTTTCTGTTGAGAAGGATCCTGGCAATTGGGAAATGGCATTTATTTCCCAATAGTTGCCTCTTCACAGACTCATTACGACCACAGCCACAAATCTATCAAAAAACAAATTGATAACTTTTTTTTGCACACGTGTCTAGATGATACTCACCAAATTTGGGGCCATTTAGATTAAAACACAATGATTTGCATCTTTTTGCGCAAGGGGTGCGATTTTAGTGGCCATGCGTTTCACCCCACATGGCAGACTTCCTGTTGAATTTAGAGTGTGGCTGTCATTGACTTTTCTGTTTGCCTTGAGGTGTCCTATGGATGTACCAAGTTTCATTTTTCTACAATGGAATAAAGTTACTTTCACTTTCCATAGGCCCGATGTATTTTGACTTTTCTAGGGGTCGCCACTGAGTCATTTTTCGTATTTTTTTTCGTGGACTTCAAATACATAAATTTTTCGCTGGGCTTGAAATCTGGGACCAATAAAAATGACTTTTAGTTGTACGTTTACTGGGTTAAATTGAGGATCATTTTGCAGAAAAAATATGGTAAAAAAAATATATACCGAATTATAATAAAAAAAAATATAACTCGAGCAAAAAAGTCTAGAAAAACGCTTGTCTATTTTACATACATGTGTTTAGCTCATTTTGCCCAAGTTTGGTGTCTGTGGAATGAAGCAGCTATTGTCTGTGTACTTTTAAAAAAGAGGTGTATTTTAAGTCGGTTCACATTTTCAATTCAAAATGGCCGCCTTGCCATGTGTGATAGGGTGTGGTCCCCATTGGCTTTTTTGTTCATAAGCCCATGCTGGATGTGTGTACCAAGTTTCATTTGCCTACAACAAACTAAAAATTTCACTTCCCATTGACTTTTTCCACATTTTTGGGACGTTGCTATGACAACACATTTATAGATAGGGGGTGGTTGTCATTGGCTTTTATGCTCGTCATGACATAAGAGATGTGTGTACCACATTTTATGTCTCTATGACAAACTAAATTCTTGGGTCCCATTATAAGTTTGTAGGGGGCGCTGGAGAGCCATTTCTAAAGATAACCCTTTTATTTACATATTTTTGTGTTCAGGTCATGAATGTGCACAAATGCCTTTTTGGGTCCAACTCGATCCGAGAAGGCGTTTGAGAGTTAAGAGACATTTTATTCAAAAATGGCCACCTCGTTACAGGCTTGCCACACCCATACCCGATAAGATATCATAAACAAAGTCACAACTTTGGTTGGCACATGTGTCTAGATGATACTCACCAAATTTGGGGCCATTTAGATTAAAACACAATGATTTGCATCTTTTTGCGCAAAAGTGCGATTTTAGTGGCGCTGCTTTCACCCCACATGGCGGACTTCCTGTTGAGTTTAGGGTGTGGCTGTCATTGACTTTTCTGTTTGCCCTGAGGTGTCCTATGGATGTACCAAGTTTCATTTTTCTACGTAGCAAAAAAGTTACTTTCACTTTCCATAGGCCCAATGTATTTTGACTTTTCTAGGGGTCGCCACTGAGTCATTTTTTGGAATTTTTTTTCGGGGACTTCAAATACATAAATTTTTCACCGAGCTTGAAGTCTGGGACTGTTAAAAGAATTCTATATTGTAAAAAGAATTCTGTTCGTCAGAATAATGAGGAGACAGTGAGACTGTATTGAATTTAGAATTAATGGTCAGGATTTATTCCTTGCAAGGAAGAAGCGAAGTACAGACATGTCATGAGACTGTACAACAAGATGAATCTGCTTACAAAGTAAACAATACATATGGGTTTTATACATATCAGTCCACAATGTGAAGGAGGAGGAGGATGTTCACTCCCCTACAGTCTGCGACCTAGAGGCCAGGTGGTAATAGCTTAGACTAGGGACATGTTTGTAATAGCATGAGAACAGAACATAAGCAGACAGAAGCATAACATATAAAACTAAAAAATAGACACTTAATAAAAACATACAATTCCCATAACATTCCCCCCTGTTTATGCTGAATAGGCATAACTCAAAGTATCAACCTTGATGTGAATTGTATTAAGTCAGGAGCGAAAACCCAGAGGCAGCTGACCTAACCTAAGTACATTTGACCATCCGGCTAAATGACCTATCGCTGGGGAAAAGACCTCCTGACCCCTCTGCCAAGGCGGCACATTCAAGGCAGATACATGTAAAGATAAAAATATAAACTGATTTCTTCTGACACACATGTCCAATCAATGACAGAAATGAATATAATATTGCAAACAGATAAATCGAAAGGAGATTAACATACTGATTCTTAACATCCAATAATAATTGATTACATCAAAACATAGAATCACTCCAAAATAAAGTAGAAAAAGATGCCGGAGGTTAAGCTGGTCAACCCATCGAACTCAACATCTCCAGCCTGACCCTGCCTGTCCAGTCGCTGACCCTGCAACGCAAAGAAACAAAACAGGAGTGAGACATCATCACAACCTTAATGATTAAAATCAATTCTCTTAAGCAAAGTAAATTCAGTGAACCATACTGCCCTTCGGACTTGAGTGTGGTCACGTCATGGTGCTGTTGAACTTGACTTTAAACCATGGACCCCTCATCGTACATGAGTTCAAAGGCTTCTCTCCAGTCAGATTGAGTCTCATCATCTGCGTCTGGGGTTCCTGCCTCCTCGTCAATGTCATCTGGCACTTGCATGTATGCCAGTGCTGACTTAGTAAAGGACGTATCGATCAGTCTCGTTAGGAGAATCCGGAGGCATGGAACACAACAACAAAGAAACAGGATTAAGCATACGAATGTCACTGTCAGTGCTACAAACACTGACTTCAGAATTCCACCCCATTTCCCGAAAACTTGTTCAAACCAGGGTGTAATATGGTCCTCTATGCCTGCGTTTACACTCAGTTCCATTGATAAGGAGTTGAGTCCTTCTAAAGCCCTGGTGACACTGCCATCAGGAGCTGTGTTGTTGGGGATAAAGGTACAACAGACTTGTCCGATCATTTTACATACCCCACCCTTTTCAGCTAAGATCATGTCCAGTGCCATCCTGTTTTGCCAGGTCATGAGGCTGGTTTTATCCAGCTGTTCGCCAAACCGGAAACTGCGTCTCGGTGTAATTAATGAACCTCTGTTGGTTATAATAGATATAGTTAATCCAATCAACATTTTTATTTATGGTTACCCTCCAAAAGAAAAGTGATTCAAATCCAGCTGCAATCTGATTTCGTGCCTTAAACTGGTCAGGAACCCCTCTAGGGATCCCAATTGCATCAATGTATATGCGATCATCAAATGAACCAGAGGGAGCTTCCCTCTTGCTCCTCTCGTGGGAGCCCTTGCTCACACTCCCCTCAGTTTCAGGGTGTGGGAGTATGTAGAATTGTTGGACCAATTGAATGAGTGCACAAGTACCAGTCCAGTCAGCAGGTAACAGTTGTCGAATGGTCTTACCTCCGCAGAACCACCAGACGTCCGCCCTGCCTCCTATGTGGTTTCGCACTCCAAGCATCATTAATTTCTCCTTTGGTTGAGTTCAGAGTGGTGTAACAGGAAGACAGGTGTCCCACATCCACTTTCCCGCTTCGAGTGATGCAGGTGTAGTTGCCCTCATAAGGAGAAAACCAAGGGGGTTTAACATTAATTTTTACAGGTGGGTAACGATAATGCAAATTTATACAGAGCTCTGGTGGAGGAGCCTGAATATACAATTTCAACATGCATTCAAAACTTTTGTAATCATTGAATGGTGTAATGGGAAAAGGTACTGTAGCTAATAGTGGTCTAGCCCCAGCACATGCATAACAGTTTTGTCTTGGGTCATTGTGTTCAACAGTATAGACTAACCAATCGATCCATTCATTTTTTTCAGCATAACCTGTTTCCACAGCGATGGTGTGCTGGACAGTCTCTAAATCAGTGTTATCAGTAGTCTTACCAGTAGCTTTAGTAACATTTATTCTAAATAGACCCAATGGATCTCTACCCGAGATGTGAACCCCCATAACAAACATGCCTGAGTCCCCCACCCTTGGTTGTTTTAAGGTGAGTGTCAGTACGTTCATCATCTCGGTTAAGGACAGTCTCTGTTTCAGGTCCGGTGCAGATGGAGGCTGAGGATTGTATCCCCAGTTGTGTGGACCAGTGTTTGTGATCACATTGCTCCAGGAATCACAGGCTTTGTGACCCCCAGTGATGCAGACATACTTCACCGCTCCGATCCACTGTATCTCTCTACCACTCTCACAGTCTATAACAGAGCAGAGATTAATCGGAGCAACACAATCAGTCTGTACAATACAGGTTATTGTCAGTAATGAATCTGGATTCCCCTTTACCTCCCTCTTAACTCTAGTGAGGTTCCCATTTCTCTCTGTGTGGGACTGTCTCTAAAATACCAAAATATGGGGATGGTAATTATAAGAGAAAATGATACCAGCATACAGAGGGTGCCTCTCATGCCACACCCTGTACTCCGGAATGGATGCCATGGTCTGACGGGGTTCTGCATGGTGCCCGTCTGAGTCTGGTACTTATCTTACTGCGGAACTCTGGCTCTTTTGCAGTGAGTTAGATGTACCCAGGTTCCACGCTCAGCTATCCTCACAGCCGTGGGAGTGGACAGTAGAACCTGATATGGGCCCTCCCAGCGAGGTGAGGACCAATTTTTCCGTTTCAACACCTTGATGAACACCCAGTCTCCTGGATCCACAAGTTGAGTCCCAGCTTCGACTTGTCCTGTAGGGGAAGAAACTGTAGACATAGTTTTCCTGCATTTCAACATTTTAGCCATGTAGTCTGAAATGTGTTCTATATCTTCTGTGTCATCTCCCTTCCACTGTATAGTCGGGATTTGAAAAGGTCTGCCATACAGTATTTCATATGGTGAAAGACCTTTAAGGCTTGGCTGAATATGTAAGCTCAACATCACCAGTGGGAGACAGTCCACCCAAGTTTTTCCTGTCTCCTCCATTGCCTTCCTGAGTTTTGCTTTAATTGTCCCATTCAGCCGTTCAATTCTCCCAGCAGACTCAGGGTGGTAGCTGGTGAAATACTTCATCTGAATAGAAAAGATCCGTGATAGTTCAGATATCACTGTGTTCCTGAAGTGTGACCCATTGTCACAGTAAATTCTAGTCGGGAATCCAAACCGTGGTGCAATCACTGTGGCCAGTGCTTTTGCCACTGTCAATGCATCGTTAGTTGTAGTCGGTATAACTTCTGCCCAACCAGAAAACAAATCAATGATGGTTAAACAGTATCTTTTGCTTTGACATTTATTCAGTTCAATAAAGTCCATAGAAATGTATTCAAAAGGGTAACTGGGATCCGGAATACGTCCTGATATTGGCCTGAGCCTTCCCTGGGTATTATGTTTAGAACAAATCAAGCACGATGCACAAAAGTTTTTGGAATAGTTGTGAAATCCATATGCTGCAAAGTACTTATTTATCAACGATACCATCCCCCCTGTTGAGACATGCGTCAGCCCATGGCTCAAAACAGCAGCATATCTGAAGAGTGCTTTGGGAAGGATCGGTTTGTCCTCAGGGTCCACCCAAACAGAAGAGCTGTTTAGAATAGCATTTTTCCTCAACCAGAGTTGTTTTTCAGAGTCAGGTGCATTGGTCTGCATGTCCCTGAGTAAGTCCTGGTCAATGTGGTCTATTGTGTCTACTGCTGTGTAGACAGAGTCCTTGACTAGCGGCTTTCCTGCTGCTCTTTTAGCTTCTAAATCTGCCTTGTGGTTGCCAAGGGAGACTGAGTCTGTGTTCGATGTATGTGCTGTGCATTTACATACCGCCACTTCTGAAGGAAGTTGGATGTCCTCCAACAGTTGTAAAATCAAATCTTTATGTGTAATGGGTTTTCCCGTGGATGTAATCATCCCTCTGTTTTTCCACTGTTGGGCAAACACATGTAAAGTTGAAAAGGCATATTGACTGTCAGTGTACACAGTGATTCTTTTTCCCCTTCCCAATTTACATGCTTCACTTAAAGCAACAAGTTCAGCTGCTTGTGCTGAATAATGTGCTGGTAATGAACCTGATTTTAGTACTCGGTCATTAGTTACAATTGCAAACCCTGATGCGTTTGTTCCGTCTTTGTTTTTCTTACATGAGCCGTCTACAAACATTACAATGTCTGCAGAATTTAAGGGCATGTCCTTTAAGTCTGGTCTGGGTAAGACTGTCATTTCGGTCTCAGCTATACAGTCATGTTTTTCTCCGTCTGAGTCATTAGGTAACAAAGTAGATGGATTCAAAGTGTTACATCGCTCAATTGTTAAATGAGGCTGTGTCATTAGTATTGTCATACAACTTAAGTGCCGAGCTGGAGACATAAAAGCTAATTTATTCTGTAGCAACAGCACTGCCACTGCATGTGATACTTTAAGTGTTAAAGGATGGAACAGAACCAGTGTAGATGAGCTTTTAACAGCTAAAGCTGCTGCTTGTACCGCTTGCACACAAGGAGGCATGGCTCTGGATATAGGGTCTAATCGCACTGAGAAGTACCCTACAGGCCGTAGGTTTCCCCCAAATGGCTGGGTCAGGACACTGGTCATAAAACCATTCCTAGAGTCACTTGTTTGAACAAATGGATTAGAGTAGTCTGGGAGAGCCAATACTGATGATCCAACTAATGTCTGTTTTAGCTGAGTAAAAGCTGCTTCTCCCTCTGCAGTCCATTGAATGACATCCTGTGCTGCCATTGGGACATCATAAATCAACCCCTGTAGTGGTTGTGTTGTTTCTGCATAATTTGGTATCCATTGTCTGCAGAAATTAGTCATGCCTAAAAAAGACATCATTTGTTTTTTTATTACTGGTTTTGGCGCCTGTAAAATAGCAGCTTTCCTATTTGCATCTAATTGTTTTCCATTTTGTGTCAGCTGAAAACCCAAATACATGACCTGAGTCTTCCACAGCTGTAGTTTGTTTTTACTCACTTTGTGACCTCGAAAAGGAATGTGAGCAGAGCCAGAGTGTCCTCTCTGCATTGCTGCTCCGTTTCCGAGGCCAGTAAAATGTCATCCACATATACAATTAACTGACTTCCCTGTGGAGGGTCAAATTTGGCCAAATTTGCAGTTATTGCTTGTGAAAACAAAGTGGGCGACTCGCAGTACCCCTGAGGTGCGCGAGTGAAAGTCCACTTCCTGTTCCTGTATTGGAACGCAAACCAGAACTGAGAATCTGGGTGCACTGGAACTGAAAAAAATGCATTTGCTAGGTCTATGACTGTAAAAACTTTAGCTTTAGGATTTAAGTCATTTAACAATGTGTTTGGATTTGGCACCAAAGGAGCCCTAGGAATTACAGCGTTGTTCACTGCCTGTAAATCCTGTGTCATCCTCCATCCTGATGAGGGTGGTGCTTTTTTCACTGGAAACAAAGGTGAGTTACAGGGAGAGTCTGGACACTCTCTGATCACACCTGAACTCTTTAGTGCTTCCACTAAAGGTGCAATACCTTCTTCAGCTTCCTTTTTTAACGGATATTGTCTTTGAAATGGTCTAAACGACCCTTTTGGAGTGATTTTGTATGGTTCCACTCCTTTAATTAACCCCACATCAGCAGGACCTTTAGACCATAACCCCACTGGGATGTCTGTTAAGGCCTGCTCTTCTTCGTGGGTCAGTACAAGTCATTCTGAAACCTCCTCGTCCAAGTCAAACTGGACACTTCCTCCAATGTTCTCTTTCCGGTAATTCTTATTGCCTTCATACCGTCTGGTGTTGGAACCACACCGATATTCAGGGCTTCTAAAAGGTCGCGTCCTAATAAATTCATTGGGCATAATTGGGATATGGCAAACGCGGCTTTTGTCTCAGACCCAGTCTGAGGGTCTTTTACATTTAACGCAGTTGTAAGTGGTTCAGTTACAATGTGTCCGGTCGCTGATCTTACTCTAAGTACATTGTACGGATGAGTATTAAATTTTCTTTCTGCACAGTCATTTCTTATAATTGATCTACACGCTCCCGTGTCGCAAAGGAATTTAATGAAGTAACCATTAATTACTAAGTTTACCATTGGCTTTTGTTCATATGATAATAACACGTCCGTGTTTTGCAGAGACAAAATTTCTCCCTGCTCCTTCTCACTTTTTGTCTGTTCAGTAGGTCTCCTGTCACTGTGTATGTCATGCGGTGTATGTTCACGTTCGTGCATCTGACCTTTTGTACCAACGGTCAGTCAGGAGTAATCCTCCTGATGCCTGGGTCCAGGTGGGGCACGGTCTCTCCCTCCTCCTTCACCGTATCGTTGTCCTCTCTCTCTCTCCTGACAATTTCTGGCCAAATGACCTCTCTGACCGCACCGATCACACACAGCCTCCTCCACTCCACTCCATCCACGTCCAGCTCCACTCCACCTCTCCCTCCATTTTCCCCGTCCACGTCCTCGTCCAGCATTCCCTCGGAAAAACAAATCAGTATCATTAGCATTCACCACTACAAAGGTTTCACTCTGGCGTTTCTTTTTTTTATTGTTGCTTTTTTCAATGCTCTCTGCACTGCATATGCTTTCACTTGAGATAAAGGGGCGGTGGCCCATCCAATTTGCTGTTTCTTTACAAAATGACTCACTTCAGGTTTCAAACCACATAAGAATGCATTTTTTAGTTGATTTGCATATGGGGATGTTTCTACATTTTCGGGAATAGTGATACCACTATTTGTATCAAACACCTCTTTAAGTCTATCAAAATACACCAGCACAGATTCGTCATCCCCTTGTTTACAATTGGCTATTTTTGAATAGTCCGCATGTCCTTGGTAGTGGTCAACAATTTTAGTCAGTAGAAGTTCCACACGCGCGGTCCACGCACCTTGTTTATATAATATTGGGTTTGCATTCTCAAGTGGGTCCCATTCATTTTTTACTACACACCAATCTGCTTTGAGCATAACTCTCAAAGCACGTTCAACTTCAAGAGGATCCAAATAGTAGCTCTCGCAGAGCCGATAAAACATAGTTTTAAACTCACCCGTGTTCACCTTTGGGTGAGGAATGTCGGCGGTAGCCTCTTTAACATCCAGCTCTGTCCATGGTCTATAGACTCGGACCATGGCTGGTTGTTGATCCTGTCCTGCTCTTGGATTTGGCATTTCAATCAACGGATACGTTTCAGCTTTAGCTAATTTTGCTTTTAAAACCTTAGGCTTAGCAGTAGGACAGAAGGCCTTACCGCTGCGTGTTGCGTGGCGCTCCTCCTCAAAATTAGCTGCTAACGGTGGCTTCCCAGTGGAATGCGCTTGAGTCGTGTGGGCCGGGGCGGAGGAAGGCGGAGTTAGAGACTGAGGCTGTGGCTGTTGGGAGGGTTCTGGCTGTGCATGCTGTATCGGCTGCGGCTGCGCCTGCGGCTGCGCAGAGGGGCCTGCGGGCTCCAGCACCTCTTGCTGGCTCGGATATGGAGGAGGGAGATTCGTGCAGGGACCCAGGTCATCTTCGATCTTTTGCTCTCGGCGATAGAAAGCATGTAAAGAAGGATAGGTGGTGGTTAGTACAGGTCTATTCAGAACCTCCTCATCCAACTTTTTAATTTCTGTAGCTTTGTCTTTGGCTACCTTTCTGAGTTTCTCCTCAGTTTCTCTATTAATCTTTTCCTGTTTCTCATTCTGTCTCCCTATTCTCCTTTTTTGGGCTTCAATTAGCCAATTTTGAGCTTGAGGCAATCCCGCTTGCCTCTGTTTACTTTTATTATTCAGATTATCTGCTGTAATCTTTCTAATTAACTCCTCACATTCGTTAACCTGCAATTTACCAATAAAACCATATTTTGCATGCCATTTATTCAAATGGATTATATTCTCAGGGTCAATATGCTGCATCAATTTAACATCCCCTATTAAGACCTTATCACCATCCAGTTTACTTTTATTAGAACCCATCGTTCGCAGTAAACCAGCCAGTAAATCAACTCAAAATCAATCAAACCACAGTCACCCACAGTCACACTCAAACACACCGTTTTTCTGTAACAATTTTCCGATATAAGTCCCACACACGTCTTGTGGGCCTTTATAATCTCACTCACCGCTTCAACATGCAGTGAAACAAAACAATTTCTTCAGCATAAGCCTCTCACTGTCTAGTGGGCTTTTAAAATCTCATTACTCATCTGCAGGAATCAATTCTACGTAGTCAGGCCTTTTTTATAGTCACATTGACTTCGGACTCATTCATCTCACCTTTGGTTGTATTTAGTAAGGATCTCAATAATGGTCAATATACTCGAGTTTTCTATTCATTAAAACCACCAATACTAGCTATGCAAGGCAGTTCGATTGTGGCGTATTACGATACGTGATTATTAATCTAAGATAAATTCCTGTGCTCTCTAGACAAGCTCTCTAGACCCCATACTTCTTTGTAATCAGGTGCTCTATCTCGCATAGAGGTTCGCACTTGTCACTGCCAAATGAACTAAACGCACGAGTCAGTTTCAAGAAACACCTAAAAACTTACAAAGCATAAGGTATCTATCAAACTAAAATCCAGCAAGACAACAAGCTTTAACACAGATTAACATCAGAATATCCCGTTTAAAACCTCACCCGTTAAGATTTAACATGTAGGATCTCGATCAAAAACACATACTTTTTCGGCTTTAAATCTCACCCGTTAAGATTTTACATGTAGGATCTCGATAAAGCGGATCTCACCATTAGATGACATTTAGGGTCTCGATCTTTCAGCGTTTAAGAATCTCGCATGCTGGCCCACTTCATGGAAAAACATCAACTAATGATGCAAACTTCATGTAGCCCGCTCAACATACGTCAGATTTCCAAACTTCTACTTCCGGAAGCTTTGGTATTAAAAAAAATCACACACACACCAAAAAAACTTAAACAGCTGTTTACCTGACTTTTTTTTTCCAATGTCCAAGTTCAGATCTGTCTCCCGTCTCTCTCTCTGATTCCGTCACTGCGTCTCCTCCGCGCCGAAGGAAAGGATGTACTGGCCCGTACCGCTTAAACCGCGCGGCTTTGGGACTTACAAAAAAACGCTTTGGTTTGGCGTTTTCCCATGCATGGTCAGGTCCGCTCCCCCGACGAAGAGAAGATGAACAGATTGGAATCCGGCTCGAAGGACCAAATGTTAAAAGAATTCTATATTGTAAAAATAATTCTGTTCGTCAGAATAATGAGGAGACAGTGAGACTTTAGAATTAATGGTCAGTATTTATTCCTTGCAAGGAAGAAGCGAAGTACAGACATGTCATGAGACTGTACAACAAGATGAATCTGCTTACAAAGTAAACAATACATATGGGTTTTATACATATCAGTCCACAATGTGAAGGAGGAGGAGGATGTTCACTCCCCTACAGTCTGCGACCTAGAGGCCAGGTGGTAATAGCTTAGACTAGGGACATGTTTGTAATAGCATGAGAACAGAACATAAGCAGACAGAAGCATAACATATAAAACTAAAAAATAGACACTTAATAAAAACATACAATTCCCATAACAGGGACCAATAAAAATGACTTTTCGTGCATGTTCACTGGGTCAAATTTAGGATCATTTTGCAGAAAAAGTAAGAGAACAACAAAAAAAAAAAATCCGAGCAAAAACAATAGGCCCTCCCGGTCATCACCGGCTCGGGCCTAATTAAAGCCGCAAGCGGCGATAAAGGCCCTCGCCTCTTGAGACCCGGGGACACATGCACTCGGAGGAGTGCATTTCGTGCTTTAAAGCGTAAACTTCACGGTAAAAGGATTCTGAGGAGTTTTCTAAGACTCTAGCCGTGGCTCTGGAGGGGCCTCCTCTAAAGGAAGGATCCTGGCAATTGGGAAATGGCATTTATTTCCCAAAGGTTGCCTCTTCACAGACTCATTACGACCACAGCCACAAATGTATCAAAAAACAAATTGATGACTTTTTTGGCACACGTGTCTAGATGATACTCACCAAATTTGGAGCTGTTTAGATGAAAAGCCTTTAGCACAATGGGTGCGATTTAGGTGGTCACGCATTCCACCCAATATAGTAGATTTTCTGTTGAGTTTACGGTATGGCTGTAATAAACTTTTCTGTTTGCCCTGAGGTGTCCTATGGATGTACCAAGTTTTGTATTTCTACATTGGAAAAATTTACTTTCATTTTCCATAGAACCAATGTATTTTGACTTTTGTAGGGGTCGCCACTGAGTCATTTTTCATATTTTTTTTTCGGGGACTTCAAATACATAAATTTTTGCCGGGCTTGAAGTCTGGGACCAATAAAAATGACTTTTAGTTTCACGTTTACTGGGTCAAATTGAAAATCATTTTTCAGAAAAATTATAATAAAAAAAAATATACCAAATTATAATAAAAAAAAATATAACTCGAGCAAAAACGACAAGAAAAACGCCTGTCTATTTTACACACATGTGTTTAGCTCATTTTGCCCAAGTTTGGTGTCTGTGGAATGAAGCAGCTATTTTCTGTTGTTTTTTAAAAGAGAGGTTGTATTCTAAGTCGGTTCACATCTTCAATTCAAAATGGCCGCCTTCCTGTGTGTGATAAGGTGTGGTTCCCTTTGGCTTTTTTGTTCATAAGCCCATACTGGATGTGTGTACCAACTTTCATTTGCCTACGACAAACTAAAATTTTCACTTCCCATTGACTTTTTCCACATATTTGGGGCGTTGCTATGGCAACACATTTATAGATAGGGGGTGGTTGTCATTGGCTTTTATGCTCCTCATGACATAAGAGATGTGTGTACCAAATTTTATGTCTCTATGACAATCTAAATTCTTGGGTCCCATTATAAGTTTGTAGGGGGCGCTGGTGAGCCATTTCTAAAGATAACCCTTTTTTTTACATATTTTTGTGTTTAGGTCATGAATGTGCACAAACGCCTTTTTGAGTCCAACTCGATCCGAGAAGGCGTTTGAGAGTGAAGAGACATTTTATTTTCACAAAAATGGCCACCTCGTTACAGGCTTGCCACACCCATACCCAATAAGATATCAACGACAAAGTCACAACTTTGGTTGGCACATGTGTCTAGATGATACTCACCAAATTTGGGGCCATTTAGATTAAAACACAATGATTTGCATCTTCTTGTGCGATTTTAGTGGCCATGCGTTTCACCCCACATGGC
This sequence comes from Perccottus glenii, assembly GCA_024416835.2. Taxonomy (NCBI): domain Eukaryota; kingdom Metazoa; phylum Chordata; class Actinopteri; order Gobiiformes; family Odontobutidae; genus Perccottus; species Perccottus glenii. The sequence continues at coordinate 113,500 of JALDQB020000061.1, forward strand.
GGACTTCCTGTTGAGTTTAGGGTGTGGCTGTCATTGACTTTTCTGCTTCGAGCTTGAAGGCTGGGACCAATAAAAATGACTTTTCGTGTGTGTTCACTGGGTCAAATTTAGGATCATTTTGCAGAAAAAAAATAAATAAATAAATAATCCGAGCAAAAACAATAAGCCCTCTCGGTCATCACCGGCTCGGGCCTAATAATCAGAGCAAAAACAATAGGCCCTCCCGGTCATCACCGGCCCGGGCCTAATAATCCGAGCAAAAACAATAGGCCCTCCCGGTCATCACCGGCTCGGGCCTAATTAAAAACATTTTAAAAAGAAGAGTGCAGATAAAAGAAAAGACACTTTAGGTTGTAGGCAGACCTAAAGAGGAAGGTTTATAACCTCCCCTTGAACATTGTTAAAGTTGAGGCTTGTTTTACTTCATCTTGGAGGCTGTTCCAGGTTTTTGCTGCATGAAACTTAAACACTGCTTCACCTTGTTTAGTTCTAACTCTGGGCACGAGCAGAAGGCCTGTCCCAGATTTTCTCAGAGTCCGAGGAGGTTCATAAGTAACTAGCATTTCAGAGATATATTCTGGTGCTAAACCATTTAGAGACTTGTAAACCAGCAGTGCTGTTTTAAAGTCTATTCTCTGAGCAACAGGAAGCCAGTGCAGAGATTTTAAAACTGGGGTGATGTGGTTGTACTTCCTGGTTTTGGTGAGAACCTGAGCAGCTGCGTTCTGAATAAGCTGCAGCTGTCTTAACCCTCAGGCCGTTACAGTAATCTAACCTGCTGGAGATAAAAGCATGGATAAGTTTCTCTAAGTCTGGTTGAGACATCATCCCTTTGACTCTGGAAATGTTTTTAAGGTGATAAAATGCAGATGATGTAATTGACTTAATGTGACTGTGGAAATTCAAGTCTGAGTCCATGATGACCCCTAGATTTCTAACCTGATTTTTTAGATTTTAGAGAAAGAGACTCGAGGTGACTGTTGACACTTTCTCTTTGTTTCTGTGGCCCAAAGATGATTAGTTCAGTCTTGTTTCTGTTCAGTTGAAGAAAATTATTTTGCATCCACGTGTCAATCTGTTCGATGCAGTGACACAGTGAATGGATTGGTCCATTTTCACCTGCTGTGAGTGAAATGTAAATCTGAGTGTCATCTGCATAATTATGGTATGATACGCCAAAGCTGCGTATTAACTGGCCTAAAGGAAGCATGTAGAGATTGAATAATAGAGGTCCCAAGATAGACCCCTGTGGTATCCCTCATGTCAGGGCCATTTGGTCTGATTCACAGTTACCAACCGAAACAAAGTACTTCCTGTCTTCAAGATAGGACTGAAACCATTTAAGGGCAGTTCCAGTGATACCTATCCATTCCTCTAATCTTTGTGTCAGGATTTCATGGTCCACTGTATCAAACGCAGCACTCAAGTCCAACAGAACTAAGACAGAGACTTTGCCTGCGTCAGTGTTCATACGGATGTCATTTGTGACATTGAATCTCCCTCGGGACGCTATGTATATTATTTGTTTTCCACGTTTTTGTAATTTATTGATCATGGCATGCTGTCTTATATTTTCCAGTTTTCAGCTCAGTAACCTCAGTTTTCCATATAAAGCTAGCCTTAATTTAAACCCCATTTGGCTGCTGCATTCCCAGTGTTAGCAAACGCTAATGCTAAGTCTGTTAACATGAATATTGCAAGCCTCCAAGCACAGAGGTCTCACTTTAAGTCCTACCTGTTGCTTTTCACTATCCACTTGTTTATCAGCTGTCCCATACCTTGACACGCCATCTCCTTTTCCCTCTTTCTTTATTTTTTTTTGTTTTATCCATCTTTTAAAGACAACTGTGTGCGTACTGTGACAACTAACACATATCGTTACCAGCGCACTCTTGGCGCCCCCGCCAGCCACGCCCACTCCCGATATTCCATTAATTCTATTTATGGAATCTAATGAGGGCGCCTACTGTAGCCTGTTAGCAGGCACGTGCACACATAGACATCAAAGGGGGCTTGAGCACCTGCCCTTTTTATTCCAAGAGAGAAAGTGCCCTTTTTTCTGGGGTGCTTTTTTTTTTTTTTTTTTTTTTGAAAAAATAATATATATTCCTGTTTGCGCACAGCTTCCCTGTCAAACAAATATATTTATTGAAGAATAGTATATCTAAATATCAGGTCAGGAGTTCTGAAGTGCTCATTGACCCCCCCTCCCTTCCCCCCTTGCGCGCAGCGGCGCACATCGGCACACATCAGATACACAGACACACACCTGCAGGCAGCAGCAGCCCTTCCCAACAGTTTTTTTCTTGGCTTGTGCTGAGGTGAGTGGAGCTGGTGATGATGAACAAAAGATTAAAATACCAGTGTCTCGAATAATGCTCGAATTTATTGCTGATTAGCCAAAGGCAAATATAACTTAGTTAACCTGTGTTTTGCTACTTGCTAGCATGCATGCCTCATGAGCTACTAGACTAGAGCTGTGTAAGGGATAATCGCTATACATTATTCTCCTGCTTATTACATGGCTACCTACCAAATAAATAAATAATTTGACACAAAATATTAAAAGGGAGTTTATTGATTTAAACCCGATTGTATTGCTTCCACTAAAGAAAATAGTACGCTCCGTCTCTACGGTTAGAATCCTGTGAGTCCATAGCCTTTTTATTTTTATAACCTCTAAACCTTTATAAAATAGTATTCCATACAACCACAAATACATACATGACATTGGCTTTTATTTAATTTTAATTCAATTGCCTATTATTCAAACAATCAAGTAAGATTTTCAGAGATTTTATTAACTTAATTAAGTAAAATATTTACTAAGCCACAGAATATTTTTTGAGTGTAGTAGTTTTAAAACAAACTCCATTTAATTGTGGATTTTGAAGGTTTTATTTGATGATGGTGATGATACAGTCCTCCCTCAAATGTGAAACTAAGTCCTGTTCTAAGATGGCGCCAGCCTGTTCGGCGACTCGTCTTTCACGGGCACTCTGTTTGATGTTTATTATAGCCCTGATTTTATTCATCCACCTGGATGTGTCAGCTCTACTGTACTACGATCGACAAGCCTTGCTTAACATCCGCGACCTATATCTCCGTGAGGCTCAGGCAGCTAGTCCTGAACCAGTAGATTGGAGAAAACCTCCCCCTCCTGTGCTGACAGGTATCCCAGCTTACCTGCGCCGCACGCCCGTGGCCCCTCTTCGCGGGAGGCGCTCCAGGAGACGAGGAAGGAGGGGAGGTCTGCTGGTGAAATTCAGGATCCAACTGTCCTCATGTCGGCGGCCGCCGCGTCCGGTGCGGTGGCTCCGTCCTGTCTCATTGGTTTCTCCTGTCGGGCCTTTCTTGTCCGTGGCGCTGCTGATCTACCTCGCTATCGTTGTTTCCAGCCCCTAAGCGGTCTCGGCGGCGCTGGCCAGACGCGTCGCCCTCGGGTCCCCACGGCGGCTCTCCGTGCACAGGTGCAGCCGAGGCGTTGGCCACTCTAGCCTACGCCAGTTGAGCGCATTGGTCCATCGGCTAGAGCGAGCTAACCCTCCAGCTGGCCCTGTTAAATGTGCGGTCTCTGGCAAACAAAACTTTCATGCTCAACGACTTTATCTCGCGGGAGCTAGACTTTATGTTTCTGTGCGAGACCTGGGTCTCTATCGGCGATAACACGCCTTTCTCTGAACTCCTTCCACCAGACTGTAACTTTTTTAATTCCCCCAGTGACTGGGAGGGGAGGCGTCGCCTCTGTTTACAAGTCGCGTTTTCACTGTCGACAGATTCCACACGCTGGTTTGGCAAGCTTTGAGCTGCAACTGTTTGAAATTATTCAGTCTAGCCCGTTTGTGTGCAGTGGTGTATCGTCCACCTAAATTCAACAGAGACTTTATACATGATTTTGCTGATGTATTGTCTGGGCTTATGGTTAAATATGATCACATTTTAATATGTGGTGATTTTAATGTTCATGTTTGTTGTGAGTCACAGTCTCTGACCCGGGACTTTCTGAACCTCCTTGACTCATTCAATCTCAAGCAATCTGTCTCTGGCCCAACGAAAGGGTCACACACTAGACCTCGTGTTATCCTATGGTGTTTCTATCTCTGTGAATGAAATCCGTGCTACGTCTTTCTCTGATCACTCCCTAATTCTGTTCACAATGTCAGTTCCATTCTCAGGTGGTGCCCTTGTGTCTCCAAGCGGGTCTCGCGTCGCTTAACTCCTCGACTGCTGAGCAATTTTCAGCCGCCTTTAATGTCTCCCCTTTGTGTAGGCTGTCACTGAGCTACAGCTCTGAGTACTCTGCTGATGAGCTGCTTTCCATGTTCTCATCAGCTTGCACTGGCATTTTGGACTCTGTTGCGCCTTTCAAGGCCAAACGCAAAAAAGCTCATACTACACCATGGCTCAACGATGCTACATGTGACCTCAGACGTGCCTGTAGGCAGGCGGAGCGCAGGTGGCAGAAGGACCGCCTCCACGTGTCCCTCCAAATCCTCCGAAGTTGCTTGGCGGATTACCACCGAGCTGTAAAACCGCCAAATCACAGTACATTTCCACCATGATCTCCAGAAACAGTCACAAACCTCAGGTTCTCTTCAATACATTAAATTCTCTCATAAATCCCAAAAACGGATCCCCTGTTTTGCCCTCACCAGCCCTCTGTGAAAGTTTTCAAAAATTCTTCATTGAGAAAATTGCAGCACTCAGGCCTTCCCATACCTCCACCCCCCCACTTCCCACTCCCCACCCTCCCTCAGCCAGCTGTCCTATTGCAGTTTGAGCCCATTACCCTATCCTCCTTTCTGATGCAGTCAAACATCTGCAGCACTCAAACTGCCCTTCTGATTGTCTGCCCTCCCGTCTACTCAAGGATGCCATAGTTCTTGATACGGTTGCTCCTGCTCTTCTACTGCTGATTAATGCCATTCTCTCTTTTGGGTGCGTCCCGGATGCCTTCAAGCATGCTGTGGTGCAGCCTCTACTAAAGAAGCCAAACCTTGACCCTCTATCCTCTCAAACTTTAGGCCTATCTCAAAACTGCCATTTCTGTCTAAAATCCTTGAGCGAGAAGTTTATGTCCAGCTCCACTCCTTTTTATCTCATAACAACATCTACGAGAAATTCCAGTCCGGTTTTAGAACATCCCACAGCACTGAGACAGCTCTCCTGAGAGTGCTCAACGACCTGCTCCTAGCCGCTGACACGGGCAGCCCGGTGATCCTTGTGCTTCTAGATCTCACAGCAGCCTTTGACACGGTGGACCACAGGATTCTGCTGTCACGGCTTGAGCATCGTGCATCAAAGGCACTGCCCTGAAGTTTTTCAGTCCTACCTGGCCGAAAGGAGCTTCTGTGTCCAGTTGGGAGAATTCACATCATCCTTTGCCCCCCTCACCTGTGGGGTCCCTCAAGGCTCTATACTAGGCCCTATCCTATTTTTATTGTATATTTTACCCCTAGGGGAAATCCTGGTTAAGCACAACATCTCCTTCCACTGCTATGCTGACGATGTCCAGCTGTATCTCCCCCTTAAGGCTGATGGACAGGCTGCAATCCATTCTTTGCTTGACTGTCTGTCTGACATAAAGACATGGATGGGTTCAAACTTCCTCAACCTCAATCCGGATAAGACTGAAATAATTATTTTTGGCAAAACTTCCCCGGCCTTTTCCATCGACGCCCTGGGCCCTCTCGCTCTAACGTCAGGCCCTCTGTCAGAAATCTGGGGTGATTTTTGATAGTGCCTTCAAGTTTGAGCAGCAGGTCAGTGCAGTAGTTAGAAAAAGCTTTTTCATTTGAGAAATATAGCTAAGGCCAAACCTACCTGCCCCAGAGTGATCTAGAGAGAGTTATCCATGCTTTCATCTCCTCTCAACTGGACTACTGCAACGCTCTATACACTGGCATTAACCTTTCCCAGCTCCGCCGCCTGCAGTTGGTCCAGAACTCAGCCGCCGACTCCTCACTTGCACAAAAAGCGAGAACATATCACTCCGGTCCTCGCATCACTACACTGGCTTCCCATCCGCTACGCGTTGATTTTAAACTGTTACTTATAGTCTTTAAATCCCTCCATGGTGTGGCCCCACATACCTGTCTGAGCTTCTCCACCACCACATCCTCCAGAGCACTACGGTCAGCTGACCTACTGCTGTTGGAAGTGCCCAGGTCCAGGCTAAAAACCAAGGGGACAGAGCCTTTGCAGTAGCAGCCCCAGACTCTGGAACTGCCTCCCCTCCACATCCGTGCAGCCCAGTCTCTAAACATTTTTAAGTCTCTCTTGAAGACTCACCTCTTTTCTCTAGCCTTTGATTAGTGTCAAAGGCTAGAAAAAGGCCTACATTATTTTAACTCCTGTAGTTATTTGTATTGTTGCCCTTCTTCTTTTATTTTTTTTATTTTATTTTATTTTTAAATCTGTTTTATATATTATGAATATTATTTCTTCTTTGTCTTCCTTTGTTTATTGCACTTAGCATTTTATTGTGAAGCACTTTGGTGTGGCTCAGCCATCTGTAAATGTGCTATATAAATAAATTTGACTTTGACTTTGACTTTGACTCCTTGTCAGTCCCCATCAGTTATTGTGTATGTGTACATGCATAGCAATAATAATTAAAGCCGCAAGCGGCGATAAAGGCCCTCGCCTCCCTTGAGACCGCGGGGACACATATATTCGGAGGATTGCATGTCGTGCTTTAAAGCAAATTTGGAGCTGTTTAGATGAAAACCCTTTAGCACAAAGTGAACGATTTAGGTGGTCATGTATTCCACCCAACATAGATTTTCTGTTGAGTTTACGGTATGGCTGTAATAAACTTTTCTGTTTGCCCTAAGGTGTCCTATGGATGTACCAAGTTTTGTATTTCTACATTGGAAAAATTTACTTTCATTTTCCATAGAACCAATTATTTTGACTTTTCTAGGGGTCGCCACTGAGTCATTTTTCCTATTTTTTTCAGGGACTTCAAATACATACATTTTTGCCGGGCTTGAAGTCTGGGACCAATAAAAATGACTTTTAGTTGCACGTTTACTGGGTCAAATTGAAAATCATTTTTCAGAAAAATTATAATAAAAAATATATACCAAATTATAATAAAATAAAATATACCTCGAGCAAAAACGACAAGAAAAACGCCTGTCTATTTTACACAAATGTGTTTAGCTCATTTTGCCCAAGTTTGGTGTCTGTGGAATGAAGCAGCTATTTTCTGTTGTTTTTTAAAAGAGAGGTTGTATTCTAAGTCGGTTCACATCTTCAATTTAAAATGGCCGCCTTCCCGTGTGTGATAAGGTGTGGTCCCTTTGGCTTTTTGTTCATAAGCCCATACTGGATGTGTGTACCAAGTTTCATTTGCCTACGACAAACTAAAATTTTCACTTCCCATTGACTTTTTCCACATATTTGGGACGTTGCTATGGCGACACATTTATAGATAGGGGGTGGTTGTCATTGGCTTTTATGCTCCTCATGACATAGGAGATGTGTGTACCAAATTCCATGTCTCTATGACAAACTAAATTCTTGGGTCCCATTATAAGTTTGTAGGGGCGCTGGAGAGCCATTTCTAAAGATAACCCTTTTATTTACATATCTTTGTGTTCAGGTCATGAATGTGCACAAACGCCTTTTTGGGTCCGACTTGATCCGAGAAGGCGTTTGAGAGTTAAGAGACATTTTATTTTCACAAAATGGCCACCTCGTTACAGGCTTGCCACACCCATACCCGATAAGATATCAACAATAAAGTCACAAATTTGGTTGGCACACGTGTCTAGATGATACTCACCAAATTTGGGGCCATTTAAATTAAAACACAATGATTTGCATCTTCTTGCGCAAGGGGTGCGATTTTAGTGGCCATGCGTTTCACCCCACATGGCGGACTTCCTGTTTAGTTTAGGTGTGGCTGTCATAGACTTTTCTGTTTGGCCTGAGGTGTCCTATTGATGTACTAAGTTTCATTTTTCTACGTTGGAAAAAGTTACTTTCACTTTCCATAGGCCCAATGTATTTTGACTTTTCTAGGGTCGCCACTGAGTCATTTTTCATTTTTTTTTCGGGACTTCAAATACATAAATTTTTCGCCGGGCTTGAAGTCTGGGACCAATAAAAATGACTTTTAGTTGTTGGTTTACTGGGTCAAATTGAGAATCATTTTGCAGAAAAATTATAATAAAAAATATATACCGAATTATAATAAAAAAATATAACTCGAGCAAAAAGTCTAGAAAAACACTTGTCTCATTTACATACATGTGTTTAGCTCATTTTGCCCAAGTTTGGTGTCTGTGGAATGAAGCAGCTATTTTTGTTGTTTTTAAAAAGAGGTGTATTCTAAGTCGGACCAAATTTTCAATTCAAAATGGCTGCCTTCCGTGTGTGATAGGGTGTGGTCCCCATTGGCTTTTTGTTCATAAGCCCATGGTGGATATGTGTACCAAGTTTCATTTGCCTACAACAAACTAAAAATTTCACTTCCCATTGACTTTTTTCACATTTTTGGGACGTTGCTATGGCAACACATTTATAGATAGGGGTGGTTGTCATTGGCTTTTATGCTCGTCATGACATAAGAGATGTGTGTACCAAATTTTATGTCTCTATGACAAACTAAATTCTTGGGTCCCATTATAAGTTTGTAGGGGCGCTGGAGAGCCATTTCTAAAGATAACCCTTTTATTTACATATCTTTGAGTTCAGGTCATGAATGTGCACAAACGCCTTTTGGTTCCAACTCGATCCGAGAAGGCGTTTGAGAGTTAAGAGACGTTTTATTTTCACAAAAATGGCCACCTCGTTACAGGCTTGCCACACCCATACCCGATAAGATATCAACAACAAAGTTACAACTTTGGTTGGCACACGTGTCTAGATGATACTCACCAAATTTGGGGCCATTTAGATTAAAACACAATGATTTGCATCTTTCTGCGCAAGGTGCAATTTTAGTGGCCGCGTTTCACCCCACATGGCGGACTTCCTGTTGAGTTTAGGGTGTGACTGTCATTGACTTTTCTGTTTGCCTGAGGTGTCCTATGGATATACCAAGTTTCATTTTCTGTGTTGAAAAAACTTACTTTCACTTTCCATAGGCCCAATGTATTTTGATTTTGTAGGGTCGCCACTGAGTCATTTTCGTTTTTTTTTCGCGACTTCAAAACATACCATTTTTGCCGAGCTTGAAGTCTGGGACCAATATAATGACTTTTTGTGCATGTTCACTGGGTCAAATTTAGGATCATTTGGTCACAATAAAGATAAAAAAAAAAAAATCCGAGCAAAAACAATAGGCCCTCCCGGCCATCACCGGCTCGGGCCTAATAATGTATTTGAATTAAACATTAAGGCAATTCAGTATTCTGATGCTTAGTTGTGTGAAGCTAAAAAGTTATTTTGCTTGTGAAACAAAAGTATTTAAACAATTATTTTTAATCATGCTTGCAGTGCAGGGCCAGGCAGGCAGTATAATGCCAAAAAAAGAGAGGATACAGAAGAGGAAGGAGAAGGAGCGCCAGTAAACAGCCAAGAGTAGCAAATCACTAAATGCATGGTTACAACCAGTTACTAGAAGCAAAACCCAACAGAGAACAGGTAACTCAGATGCTGAAAGTGTTAGACCTGAGAGAGCAGTTGAAACCTCTAAAACGACCACTGAAAGACAAAAGGAGGTTATAGAGGCAACGACTGACACAGATTACAAAGATGATCAGGAAATCAATGTCAGTGGTGAAGAGGAAGAGACTATATTAGAGGGGGAAACGGTGGATAATGTTGAGTTTGAGGAAGCAATAGAAGATGATGAGGTTGAGGAAACTGTTGGTAGGGTAGATGGGGCCATATCAAAAATTGCATCCTTAAAATATCCAACAGATCCTGCACACAACAAAGCTTTTGATCTCCAGTGTAATGCCAGTTATGTGAAAATGTGTGTTGATAGAGGACCATGCCAACCTGTTCTCAGATTCCCCAAGAATACTGAAGGCCGATCATTTCAGACATGGTATGAAAATAGGCCATGGTTGGAGTATTCACCTGACAAGGATAGTATGTACTGCTTTAGCTGTCGGCTTTTTCTTAATGAACAAAAGTACACGAAGAGTACGTGGAGAGTCGCTGGTGTTGACAACTGGAAAAGGGCACTTGAAAAAATGCAAGAGCATGCAGACTCAGAGGCCCACTTAACAAGCATGGTGCGATGGAACACATATAAAAATAGTGCTTTACAAGCAGCTTTTGATATATCATATGCTCAAGACAAGGCAAAAGAGAGAGAGAGAAACAAAGAAACAGAGAAATTTTGACCCGATTAATTGACATAACTTTATATCTTGCACGACAGGAAGGCTTTCAGGGTGATGATGAGTCTGCCACAAGCTCAAACCTAGGGCAACTTCCTTGAACTTGTCAAAATGTTTAGCCAGTATGATAGTGTACTCAGACTACATTTGGATAATGTCAAAGAACAGAAAATGGGTAAGAAGAGGTGTCAAGTTTCACTTCTCTCAAACAGAACACAAAATGATCTCATCAAAGCCCTGGCCACATTCACAAAAAGAGAGATATGGAAAGAGATAGAGGAGGCCAATATATATTCAGTACTTATAGATGAAACCACTGATGTATCTCATTGAGCAGGTCTCTCTTGTTGTGCGTTATGTGTATCAAATGGAAGTCAAGGAACGCTTCGTCCAGGTCTGCAATGTGTCAAAAACAACAGGTGAGGAAATGGAGAAAACAGTTCTTGACTTGCTAAAGAACAACGGCCTACAGATCCAAAACATGCGTGGTCAAGGCTATGATGGCGCTACAATATGAGTGGTCAATATAGAGGACTGCAGTCAAGAATACTGCAACACAATGAAAAGGCTCTGTTTGTGCACTGCCAAGCCCACTGCTTAAATCTGGTCTTAGTTGAAGCTGCAAAATCAAGCCTCCACTTCATTACCCTTTTTAACCTGGTACAGAAGCTCTATGTATTTCTCACCAGCTCTACAAAAAGACACACTGCATTTGTGAAATGCCAAAAGGCCCTGCACCCTGGAGAGCGTGTAATCAAACCGCAGAAACTCTCTGACACACGTTGGGCATGCAGAAAAAAAGCCCTGAAGGCCCTCCTTAAGGTGATGAGCTCTGTGGTCAAGGTCCTCACTGACATTACAGAGCAGGAGCCTCCAGATACTGCTGCTGGAGACGCCAGGATGTACCTTAAAGCCATAGACTTTGAGTTTTTGCTCTGCCTTGAGATCGCCACTCCTGTCTTTGAAGTCACTGCTCTTGCCTCTGATGCTCTACAGAACTGTGAAATTGATCTGTCCACAGCATATACAGTTGTTGATGGAGTGAAGGACACCATGTCCAACCTCAGGACAGAAGAACAGTTTGGAAAACTGTTTAAGAGTGCCACGGAAAAGGCAGAAGCCGCTGGGATCAGCATTCCCAAAGAGCCCCCGGGACAGCAAAGGCAGAGGAGGGTGCCTGCAAAGTACAGCCAAAGTACTGGTGCAGCCACAGAGAGCCACTCCTTCCAGTCAGTAGAAGACTACTACAGAGTAAAAGTGTACTATTCATTCTTAGATGTTCTTTCTCAGGAACTACAAAGAAGATTTGGGGGAGAAGGTGAGACACAGTCCAGTAAAATACTGAACGCACTCCACAGTTTGACAAAGGCCAACAACTGGATAGGCAAAGATGCAGTGGGTCCTGACTCTCTTGAGGCCATTCACACACTGTGCGAATTCTATGGAGGAGAGGAGCAGAAGTTGAAAACAGAGCTCAGAGTTTTTCATGCATCTTTCCCAAACACACCCACCATGAAGGAGATGTTAAAGACACTGAGAGACAACAGTGGACAGGATATCTTTCCAACACTGGTGGAAATGATAAGAACTTATGCAACAATTCCAGTGTCAACAGCAACAGTGGAGAGGTCATTTTCCAAGCTCAGACTGGTTAAAGACACACTCAGAAGCCTATGCACCGAAGAAAGGCTTTCTGATCTCCTGGCTATTGAGAAAGACATTCCTGTAAACCACAATGAGGTAATAAACATCTACAGGGACATGGCCCCCAGAAGGTTGCCGCTGTAAGGGAGGAAGGGAACAACCAGGGAATGGAAGTAACAGATTTTATTTTGAAGTAGAAGACCCTTTTTTTGTAAGAATTTTATTAAGTTGGTGTATTTTTTCAATCATTTTTGCAGTGATTTTTTCAGTTAAGTTTACATTTACATTTATTCATTTAGCAGACGCTTTTATCCAAAGCGACTTAAATTACATTACATTACCAGTGTTACAGTCACTGGAGGCAAGGTGGGTTAAGTGTCTTGCCCAAGGACACAACGACAGTATGAACTGTGGGGCGAGCGGGAATCGATCCTACTACCTTCCGGTTGGAGGACGGCCACTCTACCACTGAGCTACTGCCGCCCAGTTAATTTAAGTTAGTTGTTAAGTTGTTAAGTTAACAAAATAGCAGCAACAACCCTCTTCAGTTTAGAGTGAATATTTGTGTTGATTTAAACTGTTATGTGTTCTGATAACACCAAAATAATTAAAATGATGTAGTGCCTTGTGCAAAAAAATAAGCAAATTATTAGTAAAACACACCCCTCTGCTTGATGCAGTTATTTTGGTTATTCTAAATATATACTTGAAACTAGTAGCATAGAAAATGTTTTCAAACCATGCACATTGTGGGATGGTTTCCTTTGCTGCTCTATAAACCTAGTGAATACTAAGGAGATCATGGTTTCTGTGTGAACTGATTATTTTGTAGACATCTTTTGAAAATTAGAGTTTGAGGAAGATAAAATTAATTAACTTTTTTAATTATTTTTTTTTAAAAGGAAGTCGATGTTGCGTTAATATATATACTTTTTTGTTTTAAAAAAGAAAAAAAAATACGTAATTATGAGAAGTGCCCTTTATTTCACTTGAGCCCCTGCCCCTCAAAATGTCTGTGCACGTCCCTGCCTGTTAGTCATCTAAAATGTTATATAGTATTAAGGAAACACTGAAATGATTTAGAAACGCAGAACAGCAGCTAAGCTACATTTAGGAAATACAAATATACCATCGCTTTGGCGCCCCTATGCGCCGCATATGCCGCATACCCCCTTTTTGCGCCACTGGGGATGATGATAGTACTCGTAGCAGTGAGAGGCTCCTGTCAAGGCCTTATAACAAACTGTTATCCTATTGAGTACAGTAAAAATAAGAACCAATAAACCAACATAAATTTTTTAACTCTGATAGATGTACAGTAGGGATGCACCGAATGTTCGGCCACCGAAATTATTCGGCCGAAAATAGCCAAAAAAAGCACTTTCGGCGTTCGGCCGAATAAAAAAAAGGCCGAATAAATTTTGCCGAATAATGACGTTTTTAATGGCGCAATCAAATTACCCGCGCGGAGTGAGAGGCGCTCGCTTTATGCAGCAAACATGTCAGCAGTGTGGAAGCACTTTAAGGTGTCGGAGAAAGAGGCAAAAACGTCCGTTTGCAGACATTGTTCTGCTGAATTGTCCAGACATCTGCAAAAACGAAAGTGAAACAGACCACGGAGTTAAAACAACTGAACGTGCGGTCTTAGAAGCTGTCAGCACATGATTTAGACAGGCGGACTCAGAACCCCTGTACAGCATCGCGACTGTGCTTGATCCACGATATAAAGATCATTACTTGGATGTGGGGAGAAAGATGCGCACACGAGAAATGATCCAGGCCGAGTTGGATTTGGGAAAGCCGCTGGGTGATGGAGACGGTCAGGTGCACAGCCAGGAGATGAAAACAGCGCAGAGAGTAAACGGGCTCATCTACAGATTATCCGCGCACAGTCTCGCTGTCTGACTGGTAAGATTTTATTTATATTTTGGATTATGGTAACACTTTATAAGTAGTTTCTATTTTTAACATTAACTAACAATGAAAACCCCTTATTAACAGCATTTATTAATCTTAATGTTAACATTTACTAATACAGTATTAAAATTAAGTATCACATTTGTAATTTTTGAATTAAAAAGTATCAAAAGTGGTAGGCCTATTTGTTAAAATTGTGAATGCACTCATACCAACATGAACTAAATATTTTTTTATTATCTTAAATTAAGGAAGATTAATAAATACCATGACAAATGTATTGCTCATTGTTAGTTAAATATTTTGAAATTGTATTTTTGTTATTTGATTTTTTTTATCTGAAAAGCAACACAAAATAGTAAAAAGCAAATTTTTACTATTTAATTATTGTAATGGTGAAAAAATTGTCAAAATAAATGGAAAAATGTGAAACACCACATTCGGTATTCGGTATTCGGCCTTCGGCCAAGCATTTCATTATTATTCGGCTTCGGCTTCGGCCAAGAATTTCATTTCGGTGCATCCCATGTACAGTTTGACAGATGGTGTGATAAACATAGACTTATTCTGTAGGTCAATCGATTATTGTGTCCAATGTCTTTCACAACTGAGGCCTTACATTTTGAGAGGTCCCCTATCTAAGCTTTTTTCAGTTAAGGTCTAAAGTCTTGGTTAAGTTCTGAGGTTTAGAGCTGGTTTAGTTTTAGCCTATACACTAATACTTTTAACTTAGGCTTAGTCCACACGGACAGGTATTTTTACGTCGAAAGGCAAAAACACCGGTTTTACTGTCCACACGACAACGCTGCAACCGACGTTTCTGAAAATCCTCACCCTGGCAGGGGTTTTCAAAAATGTTTGGTTTCAGTGACCTGATACCGCGTTTCCGTGTGGACGAACGGACGAACCGTGTAAAAAAAGTCCCGGTTATAAAAATACCCGTGTCCGTGTGGACTAGGCCTTAGTCCTTCCTTTATTACCTGATAAAACAGCATGGTCTCTCTGAGGGGCTGTCCACACGGAGACAAAAATCACTGTATCCATATACATTTTGTATCGTATTGGCCTTTCGTCCACACGGATCCGGTGTTTTGGGAGACTGAATCCGCTATTTTTTGAAACAGGGTTCTAAAGTGGATAAATCTTTCGACAACACCTTTGCGACACCCTTTATGTGTCGTGTACAGCCAATCCGTATATTTTGTGAAAACGATGATGTCATCGCATCACGTGTCGGCCTCGTCACACGTAACAGCAACAACAATAATGCAACAACAATTGCTGCAGAAGCTACTAAGCCTACTAGTTTTATTACAGCAAAATCTATTGCTTCTATGCAGTTGTGGTGAGCAACAAGCGATAATGGACAACACCATACGCCACATGCTCTTAGATCCACCGCGAAAGAGAACCAGGAGAGCAACCAGGAGAAAATGAATGGAGAGAGAATGTCCGCATGTCCAAAGCACTCAGAACTCAGTCCGTATATTGAAGAGCAAACAACAAACATGAGGGCACCAATTACTACACTCTAAATATATGACTGCAACAATTTGAGAACTTGTTTTTATTAGAAAATAAATATTTAGGTCTTCGTCTTCTTCTGCAGCGCGCAAGGTTATGCGCATGCTCAAAGTCTTCTTCTCCGTGTATAGTGTATATCTGTGGCAGAATTACAGCGCCCCATACTGGTCGGGCATATATACTACATCGTTTTCAGCCGGTCGTGTGTACGCAGATATTTTCTTGAGACGACGCCGTCTCAAGATCGGATAGGGGATGCACTGGCTTCGTGTGGACATAGCCTGAGATAAATCTCTGCTATTGCCCAGAGCCTCTTATCTACAGAGATGTTTTTATGTGGTTATGATAATTAATTAAATAAATGTTTTTTTTTCCTTATAATAATAATGGATTGGATTTATATTGCGCTTTTCTCCCGAGGGACCAAGGGACTCAAAGCGCTTACAGTCCATCCATTATTCATTCATACACAGTCACACACTGGTGATGGTAAGCTACAACTGTAGCCACAGATGCCCTGGGGCAGACTGACAGAGACGTGGCAGCCATTTTGCGCCTACGGCCTCTCCGACCATCACCACATACATTCACTCAACATTCTTACACATTCATACGAGACAAGGTGGGTTAAGTGTCTTGCCCAAGGACACAACGACAGTATGAATTCTGGGGAGAGCGGGAATCGAACCCACTACCTTCCGGTTGAAAGACGACTGCTCTACCACTGAGCCACTGCCGCCCCTTAAATTATGGGGTCTGAAAATCATTACAAATAATAATCCTAAATTCATATGGACTTGTTCTAGAAATAAAATAATAAAACTAAAACCTTGTGCCTAGTCTTTGTAAGCTGCAGGCTCCAATCTGTTAGAACATACTGTATATTGATCCAGAACACATTACATCAACCCAAATATACATTACAGCAGAATATGTATTGGAATTATTTGAAAAGTGAACAGTCAAATTTGTTTTAGTCTTTTATAGTGCTTACAGTATTAGAAGTGTTGCTTTAAACATCAATTTCATAAAAAGTTTTTAGTAATTTGTACACTAGTACTACTTTCACATGTAAAAGTATTATTTTGGCCATGTAACAGTACTTTTGTTTGAGTACAATTATTCAGTATTCTTTTCACCACTGGCTGAATGGTTTGAAAACACCATCATGTTTGAAGGAGGAGAGATGAGTCAATAGGACGTCCTGTCCTCAGGAGCATCACCTGCAGCGCTATCTGTTTATGATGACATTAACACAACTGGGTCTGCAGCAAGATCTCAAATGAACTTCAGAATTTTATTTTAGTGTGATCTCATGTTTGCCAAGAATATTTGTTACATTTTAAATAAACATACATTGAACAAAAAGATGAATGTTTAGTGAAAAAAAAATATATATTGTCTGATTAATAAATGAATTGTTTTTACATAAGGTACATTTGTGTACCTTACCTTAGCATTTTTGAGCAAAAAAAAAATTATATGTATCATACTATCATACTCAATTAAAAACATGACATGCCTTGTACTGATGTTTGTTTTCTCTCAGCTGTAAAAACAGTTGAGTGGAAGTGCTCAGAAACGTGTCCACTCTTATTTGCCTGACTTTGCCTGAATTACACTTGTGAATTATAATGTACCTTATTTTTAAATATGAATGACTTGGTGCTGTTAAATATAATAGTAAACTATGCTGATTTTGAGTGTATAAAATAATGTGGCTGATCAAACTGATTCCGAATTCAGACAAATACTCTGCATTTTATCCAGATCAAAGGCAGAATTGGATTCCTAAATCTGAAGGTACTCCGAATGCTACAGATACAACAGAAATAATCAAAGGCTATGAGCCGGACAATCGACCAATAGACTGCCTATCAGAGTCCTTTAGTTGGCATGCTGCTTGTTCTATGTTTAATTTATCCTAATTTCCTTAAACCAGGTGTCTTTGGAGAAGCAAGCTGGTTCCTTCCATTTGAGTCATTTGATGGACAGGCAGTGCCAGCAGGCAAACTGTAGGGCATTGAAGCATTGATTTTAAAGAAGCCACACAGCATGTCTATGAACAAAAAGATGAATACTTTTATAATATTGTTTTAATATATTTTACAACATATTTCCAGAAGGTAACGGGTAAGGGCAAGTCCAAAAAATGTGAGCAGATGGTTCCTTTTCCAGTCCACAGAAAGTACAGCTTGTGTTAATTTTTTTCCTTAGGTTGTGTTTGGCAGGGTAACAACGGTGCAACTCTTTGTTTTTTGTGAAGCTACTTGAGTGACCTTTTCACATCGTATGTCAAATCTTATCCAGTGGCGAGAACCAGCGACCATTTAAAGTAGCGCCACCTGTGGTACTTTCCGTCATTACATGGGCGCAACCACACGCAATACACAAATTAGTGTTAGTGTTAAGTATAATAGAATTTGTGTGTGACTTTTAAAACACTTCTTATGTGACACACAGTTAGTTGTAATTCCATCTTTCGCTGTTCGCAATATCAAAAATCTAGACTAAATCTAAGCTTTTGAGCCCTCACAGCGATGGTACGTTCCAAACGATGACGTTGCCAATAAAAATGGTGCCGGACAAGTTTGAACTAAAGGTCTATCAGTGTCCGGTGTGACGGATCAACTGGAGTAAGGTTATCTGGCGACACTGTGCAGCTGCAACAACAACAAAACAAAGTGTAGGTGTCTAGAGAGATGCCTGTTCAAAACACATACTCACTAAGTCGCATAAGTAATGTTCTTGATAATGGTACATTTTTTGGTCCGAAGGACGTGGATTCCACCAACAATATAATTGATCAAAGGTTAGGTATTGTTGGAAAGCGTACACTGCAGTAAAGTAAGTCTGAGATTAGACAGAGTCGTCTGTCACAGACAGTGTCAGGTGAACTCTCAGGTTAACTTGTGCTGCATCGACAGCTGCAGCTGACTTGACTTTACAATCATGAAGTTTTACTACAATGACTTTGTCTTAACATGTGGTGTAATGTATGTAAGTAATTATGGCAATTAAACACGCGATTACCGCTTTAGTTTCTCTGTTTGTCGCAGAATAGCTTAGCCGTAGCCTTAACAGTTACAACATTTTTAACGTCTTTTATTTTATTTTTTTCAGTCAACAATTTCACTGTGACTTCAACAACTATGTTGTATTGTAGGCTAAACCTAATAAAAATATGTTTTTACCTTCTCATCATTTCAGATCATGTCCAGTCTACACTACAGTTACAGAGTACAGCTGTACTTTCTTGGAACCTTCAGCTTTACTTGCATCTCTCACAACCTGTTTGTAAAAGTATCAACCTGCTGCATTTGACTGATGCTCTCATTGTCAGTAAATAAGAAGGAACACACTGTGACACAACTGTGACATTTAAATGAATTCAACCTTTCCAGAGGTTTGAATTTCCAACTACCTTTCAGTCACAAGAGCTCCTACTCTCTGAACTACTTTTAACAAATATTACAGTGCTTAACATTCACACAGGGCATAAATCAAATGTAGACACAACTGCAACATGTAAACCAATACTGTATCTTTTTAATAGCATTCATTCATTCTTTCATATGTGTTCAGGTCTTTCTGTACTTTTTTTTTAAACATATTTTGGTAATTTCTTGTCTAAAGTACAATAAAAAGTCAAACACAACATTTTCTACATGTTATTTAACAATGATTTCCTTTCAGCTGCTGTCAAACAAAGCACATTTAAAAACTTAAGTCTTAAACTATCCACATAAACTGTCCTGTAGACAGTGTGTGTGTGTGTGTGTGTGTGTGTGTGTGTGTGTGTGTGTGTGTGTGTGTGTGTGTGTGTGTGTGTGTGTGTGTGTGTGTGTGTGTGTGTGTGTGTGTGTGTGTGTGTGTGTGTGTTGACTCTTTTTGTTCTACCTGTCATTTGCCTTTTCTTCTGGACATGGCCTACTTTATGTAAATGCACCTTACATTGTCTAACTGTAGGTTTGACAGATGACTAAAATATTTTTAAATGTGTAACTCTTTTATTTTTGTATTCAATCTGCAAAACACAAATCATTTTCACTGATCTGGCAATAAACTTGTTTCTGCCAAATTTATTTCCTGGATTTTTTCTTTTCTTTTTTTTCTTTTTATTTTCTTTTTTTGTATAAATTCTAGTGTTTATGAACCACAGTGACAAAGCTATGTTTGGTAGAAAAAAAAGATTGCCCCTCACAGCAAACAGGGCGTTAGACAACTGTCTAGTTGAATCTTTTTGTGCAAATTCAACTGGCTCAGGTGAACTGGGGAAAGGTGGCTGTGTCGATGCCTGTTCAAAACACATGTACCTGTAACATAGTTGATTATGCAAAACTGCTTATCGCTGTTAATCTGATTTGTAATCGAACAATGTACTTTTTGGCACAAAGGTAAAGGTTTATTAAATTTGGCTCAGTAGTTGGAGAGAGCAGAGCACTGAGGTCAGTTTGTCTTGTGGCTAAGTCCCAAGTTAACCTGTGACAATTCAACTTGTTTTAGACTTTTGTGTGAGCTTGGTGATGGGTTAACAGTAAAAACAGAGCTGTTCAAGTAGAATTGTTTGCATGTCGTTAGGCTTCTTAAGGGTTTGCTCTTCCATACTTTGCGGAGTAAACGTTGTGTTTAGAACAAGCGGCATGACTCTTGGAGAGCGCATTTTCTACGCAAATAGAAAGCGTTTTTCTCTACAGTTTGTCACTGTGCTTTGTCTCGGCAAAGTAGCCTACGACATCTATCAAATGACTGCTCTCATCTACAAGACCCAAGTGGTTTAAAGTGTGATGGTCACTTACTGCTACAGCAGGACGTCTTCTGGCATCTACTGTTCTGACAGTGTCCTGACAGTGACCCGAGAGTGTCCCGACAGTGTCCCGAGAGTGTCCTGACAGTGTCCTGAAGGTTTGGAAGTGTCCCTTTTCTAAGACGTCCTGAGAACCATTCACGTGAACCTTAATATTCTGCAGTTGGACACACACAGACTGATCTGGGATTATTTTTATTGGTGTTATGCAGTCTACACTGTTAATCCAAATAAATACATGTAATGGAGGTTTTCTGTTGTCATTTCTCTTCAATAAACCTTTTGAAAAGTTTTTATAACAATGGTTTTTATATGGTTCATATTGACATGGTCATAAATATTGGTTTTATAGTCATTTCTGGTTCCAGCCTTAAAGTGTCACTACACGGTGACACACACCGAACAGTCAGAACCAGTTTAATGTTGTGGAGTTGCCTTTTTTAAAGAGAACTAATGGATAAATGTATTTTTCTTGAGGTTCATTGTAAAGAACAAATGTAAACTTATAAAGTCTAAGGCCTGTGGAAGTTCTTACATCCAACACAGACCTCACAAGTGAACAATACCAAAGGCTCTAATGTCAAAGGTCAAGGGAAGAAACATAACAGAAGCAAACATTCATCATTATGGGGTTTTACAAACTATGAAGAAGAATGTTTTATTTCAGAGGGAGACATAAGCTACATTTATATACTATTTATTTATTCTCTAAGGTCATCTATTTATATGAGTTTGTGCTTAATTATAGTGTGTGTAATGAACAAAATAGAATAGAACTTTACCAAAGTGGAACGTTTTCTTCAGCTCACCAGTACATGAGACAAACATGAGACAAAACATCTGCATGTCACCAGATCATGGTTGCCAGGGTAGCAGTTTTCCCGCACAATTGGGCTATTTTAGAAAAGGAGTTGCGGGAAAAAATACGGAGTTGCGGGTTGCGGTTTTTTGGGCTACATTTAAAATGTACCGCGGCCGCAAAATAATAAATAAAAATAAAATAAAATAATTGTGAACAAAGATAAAAGTGAACCTTTTATTAGTGGGTGTTGATCCCCGGGAATGACAAACGCAACAAACGCTGCTTCTCGCGAGATGCGAGTAGGCGCGCGCTACATGTGCTTTGACATCACAAATCAAGCATCATCATCACGTCACTCACATCATCAGGCGGCACAGTGGCAGAGTGGTTAGCTCTCCTGCCTCACAGCAAGAAGGTCCTGGGTTCAACCCCATCCAAGGCAGGGCCTTTCTGTGTGGAGTTTGCATGTTCTCCCTGTGTCTGCGTAGGTTTCCTCCGGGTACTCCGGTTTCCCCTACCACCAAAAACATGTACAATAGTCCCCCCCCCAAACACACATGGGGCCAGGTCATGTTTGTAAATGAGAATTGGTTCTCAAACAGTTTACCTGGATAAATAAAGGTTAAATAAAAAAAATAAAAATCAGAATCAGAATCAGAATCAGAAAGAGTTTTATTGCCAAGTATGCTTGCGCATACAAGGAATTTGTCATGAGAGCGTTGTAGTCAGAAGTGTCGGTTTGGTTGTCTGTTGATGAACAAGCAGCATTCTAAAATGTCAGGTAATGTCAATTGTAGTGTCAGTTCAGTTCTATGTCCTTGCTGTGGCTGAGCAACAAGTGTCTGACGCTCCACATTAAAAATAATAAGCCATGCGGTCCACAAAAAGGATGCTCAAAAAAGGGAAATTATATTTATTACAGTTATTCAACTAAATTACACCACTACAAAATATTCTTAATTAACAATTGAGATGTTGCTGATTAACTTAGGTTTAACTTGATACTGCAATAATTTGACAAGGAGGTGTGGTGGTACTGCAGAAAGCTAAACACCTCCTACAAAATTAAAACAAGAAATCATTACCTGTGTA
This sequence comes from Perccottus glenii, assembly GCA_024416835.2. Taxonomy (NCBI): domain Eukaryota; kingdom Metazoa; phylum Chordata; class Actinopteri; order Gobiiformes; family Odontobutidae; genus Perccottus; species Perccottus glenii. The sequence goes on from JALDQB020000061.1 coordinate 135,590, forward strand.
TGCAAGTATGTATAAATATATACTGGATTCCTTACATGGCACTGCACGCTTTTGTCATGTGTCAAGACGAGAACATATAAAACCTGTGAAAAATGAAGGTAACACATAGGGGTACCCAACATCCTAGCAAAGGTTTTTTTTTTTTTTTGCAAGTTTTCTTAAAAAAAAGAATCTCCCGTTCAAGCCTAAATGATGTGTGATTCATTATTATGGTAAATCAGTTCCCAATCACTGCCAACACATTAACAGCTCCCCTGTTTCTGGAGATTTTTGACAGAGAACTGTAGGGGGCTTCACATACCAGATTTTGTGTTTGTGTGAGTGAAAGACTGTAACCTGGAGCATCGCTCAGTGGTGCATCACTTATAACTATCAAGGTCATACGGCCAGCTGCGAATGACAGTCACTGGGCAGGAAAATACCTATGAGACCAGGCTAGTGCAGTCAATGTGTGTGCAAGACTACTAATAGTCACTGTGGTGTGCACCAGTATAGTCCAGACTTGACTAGGGCTGTGCCTGATTGTGCTGCCACTCTCTGCCTGTTAATGGAAGAGAAAGGACAAGTGGAACAGGCACAGTCAGGACCCAGTGGGATGCACTGTGCCCAGACAGAGTCCACACCACAAGCCAGCACTAAAACAATAGTGCTAATTAAGAAGGTCTGATCAGCTAGGCAGATCTCAGCTGCCAGGAGCTGGATCCTAAGCAAATCAAAATAAGCCTGAAAAGGGCAACTATCACATCTGGCTTCTGTTGAAAAGACAAATTAAGATAGCAACAGTGTGAAGGGGGAAAAGAAATCCATATACATTTATTTGCATTTTCTGACATTTTTATTTTTAATTTACATTATCTTTTAGAATTTCCCTTTTCTCAAGTAGCATTTAACATAACCATTTTGTCGCATTGTAAAACTTCATTTGCAAATTATTATGTACAGACAAGAACCATACCATAAGAAACAGATCATTTTTAATGCCAGTAAATGTCAGAACTATACAAACTGACCTGTTTATATTCGACCCAACCTAAGCTCAAATAAGAAGAGCATGTCCTATAATTCTTGTTAATCACTTTAATCAAAGCTCTTCTCATCTAAATGTATCTCACATCGGTTAGATTTTAGATTTTTCCTGGGGTCCAAGCTTGATTTGGTAACTGATTAACATGCTGAAGACAGACATGCTGAGGAAGGCAACAACTTTCTCATCTTCCTCAGACAATTAGGAAAATCAATTAGACTAAATGTCCAAGGCCTTGGGCTGTCTGCTATTGAATGTCACACTGCATGGTTTAGCTGGATCACTTTCTTCTTTGAAACTAACATTAAACACAAGGAAAACAGTGCCAGATGCCAAGTAGTGCGAGTAAAATGTACCTCCAATCCCAGTGCATTCAGTGGAAAGAATAATACCATCTATATTAATATTCCACTTAGCAGCAACACTCAAAAAAGCCAACAAGTCAGAGATTCTAAAGCAGACTGAAGATAGTCTGTATAGAGAATATTTGTTGTCTAATAATCAAAATTGAAATCAGGAAAAACAATGTTAACAGCAACAGTCTGAACTTCAGTGTTTTCCAGATTCTGTTCTACTAAAGAGGGTAAGTTACTCACACTCAATCTCACAAATAAAATATAAGAAAAAAAATAATAATAATAATTAAGCTCTTTGAAAAATGGTCCTATCAATAGCAGCTGAAGTAGATGATACTAGGAAAAACATTTTAAATCAAAATTTTAACGCAATTGTAAGGCATGCCTAGGCGTCTGCGGTCCTGAGGTTTCTGAGGTCCCCAAGGGAGGGTAGGCTAGAGACCTCTGTATCAAAACAATCCCACAGCTAGCAGGAGCTGTGACATAAACAACAAGGTTCTTACCCTTCCCCTGTGTGTCCTGCTGACAGCAAACCCACCTTTACACCTCAAGCAAACACATGAACTCACTTACACTCCTCCTGCCTGTATGGACATGTAAGATGTCAAATCTTAGCCCAACCAATCACACCTTTGCCTATCTCCCAGGGAAACGGCGAACACATGAAAAAGGAATGGCTGCCATATGGAAGTGGTTGGTTGCATAAGAAGAGGGAAGCTATTGGTGTGGAAAATTAATTTTGCCAAGTCGCCAACATATAGCTTCTATTGGGTGGAATAGCTCACATTAGCCTGTCTTCTCATGCAAAGATGACCATGTTATGGGAAAGATGGGACTATACCTGGATGAGAAGAGTAGTGTGAATGGTGCAGTGGTGAAATGAGGGGGACAGAAATATGGGTGACAAAGAAGAGTGATGGAGAGAATACTGCATTTTTTCATGAACATTTCATGTCATTTGTCATGGGAATGTGTAAATGTAAGGCAATGGTGGCACAGAGCTGACACATTGGATCCATAGAATGTGGAAATCATTTCCACCCCCTAGAGTGAACTGATCTGCTGACTCCCTCTTTTTTTTCTCATTGCTGCGACTCAACAGGGGAAAAATTAGCACAATACCCAGAGGAGGGTTGACCCACAAAAATATGGATCATCACATGCAAGGTGATATTATATCAAACAACTTGATATAATATTATCATCAGCACAATACAACAATGCAATCTTAACAAATATGATTTTTTTTTTCTAGTTCTAGTTTTAACCTCACAAATATTGTGTTAATCCTCTCAAGTAGGTTGATTGCACCAGTCGCAATATCCACCGCAATCAATGTTCAGACTCCAAGTTAAACATGCAGTGAACAACTTTTTTTAAAACTGAGGAAAACAGTTTACTCACTTCAGAGCATATTGTTATGATCTGTGATCAAGACCTAAATACCTCCTTATGGGTTTATTTTAAATTTTTAATAGATGACATGGTTCAGCATGTGATAGCAAGCAGGTCACTCCCATTGGTTGGTTAGTTGGACTGCACGGCCTGATAACATTGAATCAATGGCAGCAGAAAATCCTACTTGCTATTCCAGCACTAACTACGTCTGTTTACACATTGAAACATAACAAAAAAAAGAGAGAGAAAAGGGAAGCAAAAAAACCCACACATATAAGCAATGCATTTAATAGAGATTAAAAAGACAGAGACAAATGCATGATCATTGTCTTGTGCTGAAGTCAGTGCTAGAGGTTTAAAGTAAGATCTAAAAAGTTTGGGTTGATGTAATGTAGTATTATTACTTTGTGGTGTGTGTGAATGTTTTACTTTTTTTTCCTAAATGGCCCTAGAAATTGTCATTGAAAGAATATACTGAGGCTTATATTGTTGCTATAATTGCATTCACTAGAGTAGAAAACAATAGCAATAGACAAATAGTCATTATGTTGCAATATAATATCTGATTACCAACACACGCATGGTTTAGAAAGCACCAGCTGGGTCAATCCAGGACACAACTCAGAGGCAAGATGTTTAACAGGACACAGTGCTGCTCTGAGCTGGAAGACCAGGCCCACTGCTGCTGAGACCCCCAAGGCACAATTATCTATTACATGCATCGCTCAGTGTGGGACTTTTTTTTTTTTTTTATCTTGGTCTCAAAAGGCAAGGGCAGATACTCTGTCTATATTCTGAATGAAAAATCATGTTTAAGTGACATTTTATTTTGATGCTAGTACAGCACAACATCATTTCTATATTGCAGAAAGTGAGCATTTTTTAAAATCTCATTTGCCTGTTTCCCAGAAAACTATAAATTCATAAAAGCAAAGCACCTGACGTAATGCCTCAGGGAGTATAAAACTCTGCTTTTTTCCTTCAGCATTCTTCCTCCTAAGCAGCTGCACTTGTTCACATTCCTCTGTAATCATGTAGGGACTCCAGATAAAATGTGGAATTTATGCATGTGTTCGATACACTAATATTCAATGCACAGCCGTAGCAGGGCTACATATTGCAATAATGATTTCTATTTGATGTAAAAAAGTTCAAGATGAAATCCCAAAAGGTTATGTTTTAATGTGCAGCTTACACTTTAAATCAGCACAGTACACAGGGTCAAACAACTTAAGCCTTAAACTTTCTTTCATCTATGCAAGATAAATGCTGCTTTAAAGTGACTCACATTGGTTCTGTGGGTCACCACAGGAATGTAATTATAAAACACTTTTACAATAAATAAGCAAAGAGCTGTTTTAAATGCATTAGTGTTTGAAAAGTTTCTTAATGAACCATAATGAATAGTTTCATGGAATAATCTTAGAGAAATATAAAGAGAATACACAGCATTTGCGGCACTGAAATAATGCCTTTCTGGTTGGCATTTATAACGTGCATTCTCTTTGACTGTTATGGATGGGACTATGAATAATGGTGAATAAATGTGAAGATTTACTGGTGATTGTCCTGGATATTGCACTTTATGAATTATAACCAGAACACAGTGACACCTAAAGATAGATGGGGGGAGATTAAATGATTTACTGACATGTAAAAGTAACACAATAGAAGCTATGTTGCTACATTATCTATAGCTACCTAAAAATAAGTCAGGGGTCGCTCTCTTAGTTAGCATATTCATTTTAGTCGTGAAGTGAGGAGCCTAGAGGTTTGCAGGTAAATAAAGACAACATGCATCAAAGAGGAAAAACAAACTGAACTCTCGGGGGCACTGTCACATTAGAGAGAGACTGATAAAAACGTGTGTTGTCTGTAAGTGGTAGATAATGGAAGCTTTTACAATGTTTTGCCCATCACAATTTAAGTATAGCCCAAATGTACAAACACCAAACAACACTTCTGACCTGAAAAAAAGAAATAAAAAAGTCTGAACAAAAGTGAGTATATGAGCACAGACCTTTTAAATTTAAGAAAATATGAACGCCAAGGCTGCCATTTAAAATTTGCCTTTGTGTAGCCAAAATAAAAACACACACTCTGGTTGTTGGTACTCAAGGGCAAGAAACCCTTTTAGTCAAACTGACTTTAACCAAACATCCTCCTGCATTTTACAAGAATTATTAACATTAAAGAAAATAACTAAATTGTGGTTTCACCATTCACTTGATTTACTCAATTATTTATTTTTTCAATGTGGCTATTTAAGCTATTTCCTCACAAGCACAAGTATTTTAAGAAAAAATATAATTTACAAAAGTCACCCCAGTTGTAATGTTTTCACAAGACTGCCTGAACACTTGGTAGGGATAATTGTGAAGAGAATAAACATTCTGATTCTTTTTATGGACAAAATAAGGTTTAATTGTTTTAGCATTATCTTGCAACCTAAAGAAAAGGTTAAAGCAAAGGCATCAATACAATAGTGTCCTGTGGTTATTGAGTTGAGATGTCAGCGCATTTAAAAGAAAAGATCAGTTTTCCCTAATGTAATTGAAAATGTCTAAACCCTGGCGGGAGTTTTGCAAAAGAGTGTGTTTTTAGGGGCCAGTAGACTTTAAAACTACAATAGAAAGTTTTTACCACAACCATTAAACAAACCATAAAAAAGGTGGTCCTGGACTTGCAGTGACTCATCTACACATGCTTGCCTTCAGATAGGAACATTTTCTTTTCAACAATGACTGTTATCCTGGGTCAGGAGGTGGATGTTGTGGACCACTACAAGTACCTGGGGGTTCACTACATTTATACAGTATGTACAAGACGGGAATGAGCAGACTGTTCTTCTTGAGGGAGCTCAGGTCTTTCAACGTGTGCAGCAAGAGGCTGAAGCTCTTCTACCAGTCTGTCCAGTAACTAGTGCTCTGTACCTTTCAGAGGTGTCCTGGGGGAGCTGCACCAACAAGAGGGACATTACTGGCTCAAAAGATCAATCCGAAAGGCTGGACAGGTCATCGACTGCAGTATGGAGACGTTTGAGTCAGTGAGGGACAAGAGGACACTGAACAAACTGCTCTCTATCATGGACATTACATCCAACCCACTTCACTGGACTACAGAGGGGCAGCGGAGCCCGTTTTCTAATTGACAAATCCAGGTCCGCTGCCACACTGAACGGTAAAAGACTTAATTTAAACCGTATGCAAAGCCCACACACACACACACACACACACACACACACTTTCATTCAAAAATGATTAAATCGTATATTACCAGATTATTATTTTTTTCTCTAAATTCATTTTATATAAGAGCACTGTATATTTATGACATAACTGCACTGTGTCATAAGGAAGCATCATAAAATAAAACCACACCAGTGAGGCAATGTAAAACAGTTAGATACCCAATGAATAACAGCAGAATATGGACATACTGTGGACTATTTTATTGGTATGCTGACATTTGGAATGCACTTCTCTTTATGGTCTATTTCCTTTATGAGACATGGTTGAGTTTTAAAAGCAGTGTGCTGTCATGAAATGAAGTCCACCTGCAGTGCGTCTTACCCTGCCAATGATTCTGGGGAAAGGGGGCCTCTGATTCTCTGTTACAATCACGGGAGGCACCAGAAGAGATCTCTTAGTTCTGTAGGGCTGCGTCTGCTCCACCCCCAGGATGTCCTGCAAAAAATAAATAAATAAATAAATAAAGAGATATGCATGTAGCTGACAACAAAGCAAACATATTTGTAACATTCTGCTCAGTTGCACTGTGCGTTTTGAAAAGTAGCACATGATGTGATGGAACGGCACACAGGAAAAGAAGTAAAGAATGTAACAAACAAAATCTTCATTGTTTCTTTATTCAGCCCATACGTTAACAAGGAAAGAAGTGGGAGGCAAAGAGAGTGAGCATTAAAATAAAATTAGGGATAAATGAAATATGTGCAAGTTACAAAGAAAAAAAGGCAAGATTTCAATGACACAATTGAATTTCTTTTGTGTCTGAGGAGGCTCAATAGGATCCTTTAATTCCGTCTTGCACTATGATGTGTGCATATTTCCTGTATTTTTCCACCGTGATATTCTGAAGTAGTTGGATGCTGATGTAAATTGTGTCTGTCACTGACACTTTGGACAAGAGGCTGGTTTCTGGCACTGAACACAGAGGCTGTGAACCACAGAGAAGGGCAGACTGGTCAGTGTCTGGACACCTGGACTCAAGCCTAGATCTGACAATAAATACACACAAATACACACTACTTTACTTTGCCAAGGTAATTCAACCCAATTTAACTTTATTTTGCCTCAATCTCTGACAAAGGATTCAAGAATTCAAATGTTACCGGGCTTAGTTTTAGTGTCCTGTGTGCAGTATGATTTATTATGCACAGGCCTTGGTTACTAGTTCTCAGGAATATGTTTTGCACATCTGTTTAGCATGTGCTTGCATCATACAACATGTTTCTCAGCAGTGTTCAGAAATCAGGACACAATGAACACAATCACCTGCCCAGAACTGAACCTCAACTCACTTTAACACACACACAAAAGTGATATTTCAAGTTTATTTAAACTGTGTAGTTAGTGTATTACTGCTTGTTTGGATTGCAGTATTGTTTCAGAGAGATCAAGCTACCACTGTCACGACAAAGAGTAATGCAAATGATATGCCCACAACATTTCCCAGCAGCAACAATATGCTTATGAATTTATGCAATGCAGTAGTTGCATAATATATAGTCTTCACAATAAATTAAGTAAATACTCTGCCACTTTTGATTTACAATATAATGAGTAGCCCATTTCTTGTCCAAAATGTCACTGTACATGACTTATTATACTTTCGAAAGCTTTTAAGACTTCACTTCTGGTCTGGCCAAAGCTGACTTATACTGTATACTATAATTACAGGTCCACAAAAGCTCATATTCAAAGCAAAATGTCTAAAGCATGACAACAACAAGCCGAGTTGCAAGTCCTGGCTCGAATGACAACAGTTTCAACATGAAAAGAGAGAAAAATGACCTAAGGTTTTTGCGGTTTCATTTGCAATTCAAATGCTTCCTTTTGTCCTTCATTTTCTGCAGCGCAATGCACAGCACTTTATTGACATGTGCACTCTGTGTGTGTTCAGGGAGGTGTTTGCTTGTTTACCGTTCACACCGCTGTTGTTGGCTGACAGCAGTCCTGGCAGCACTCTCACCCTGTCAGGATGACGGAAAGGCAACAGGTAAGAGGGAAAATCTGAGCCATTTGTTTACAGCACAGCGGCGACAGTCAGACAGCGAGGGCACCCTGCCGACACCAGCCGCCCAGCGCTTACACCACACACGCTCTCACCTCTCGCAGCAGCAAAGGTCAAAGAGAACACAATGAAACTGTAATCATAAACACAACCCGAGCAGAACAAAGCATAGACACACTGTCTGCTCTCCCAAATGACCACTCTGATCAAAGCCATTGGGGGATGACCTTCCAAATGTCAAAGCTCACATCTGAAACTGGACCTGAAGTGGTCAAAGATTATATGGCCTATTTTATGTGTAAAAAGACATAGTCACTGTGGTTCGCACTTATACCAAGTTGATCGCTTCACAAGCCCGTTGATGGACTTTTAAGCTCTACCTCTACAAACCCAGCCTGGTCTGAAGCCAGGGATGAGAACATGCAGGTCTCAGCTGCAAGGTATTTGTGAGGCATGAAGAAGGAGAGCAGAGAAGCAAGTGAGGTATTTTTAGTTGCAGCATACGACAAGGGTAAGGGCTAACATAGATCATGTCGCTAAACCCATGTCTTCTGAGCTAAGATGTAGTTGGTATTGAGGGGGACAGTTGCTGTGTGAATCCTACTATTGTTGGCAGGTAATGTTTGACCAATGCCTGCTCAGAAGTATGATATAGTTAAACTATAGACAAATACTAATTTTAATACTATCCCCTGACATGCATTGTACTACTTGTACTACTCTGGTGTTAGTACACTAAGGTCTGAAGGTAAAGCAAGATCAATGCATTCAGAATTTACAAAAAAACAACAATACATAGCAGTGAAATTATCTGCACCACACTTATTTTTGTACGCTTTTGATTTACTACATGTGTGATACAAACACTGCACCAATCATTTACAAACTATCCAACACGTAAACCACAACCAATCACAATGAGAATGTCATGTAAGCCACCTTCTACTCTCAACCAACCTTATACATGTTGTGAATGTTTGCGAGTCAGTATTCATAGAACTACTACTTCATACCTGCTACTTTGCAACTTTCACTCCTTTAACCACACTGATCTTTCTTCTCACTTTGTCTCTTTGCACTTTATATGTGTGATAAATAGTGTTCTTAGTGCTTGGTGACACCACAGGAGAAGGAAGCCATGAATCTTTAATGTGTCCTGTTCATAAATTACTGCTGCACCATAACCCTTAATTCATAATAATATTTGCCTCTGGGTTTCTTTCCACTTTGCTATGATCATTAGAGTATTTCTGCATTATTACAAGTAGGGATGGTATATAAGTATGTTACAAAAATGGCCATGGACAAATGTCTACAGTAGCTACAGCTTTGTGTAGTATGTGTGTGTGGTAAGTGTACGTAGATAGATTGCCGATGCTTTTGTCATTGTCATCTGAGCCAGAGTTACTCTGGCAGCAATGTCACGTCCTTGTCCATTCTGCCATTTTCACTCTCTAAGCTATATTGAGAAGTGTCATTACTCATTTCCGACAATGTGTTGGAGACCTGGTGAGAAATGGATAGCATCAAGGCCAGCGGTACTGATGGGATGTACCGCTATTCAAAATGGAATAAACCCGGAGATATGCGGCTCAGCCAATCAGTCACCTTTCCCTAATGAACAGTACTGAACTCACTTGTAGCAATGTCAGCACAATGTGATTTAAGGTACACCACAAAATGAGCAAAGTCTATATACACCCTCAACTCAGTGCATACAATTTTACCAATACAGTTAAATTTCTTAGTGCAAATGTGATTGTTTTACAGCACTTCTTTAATACAACTTAAAAAAATTGCTAAAAATAGAAATTACTGGTAGGTAATCACGCCAAATGCATTAATGAAGTTCATATGCTGTACAGATACATTTGAACATTGGCAGTTACAACACTACATACTGTATATATCTTTTTTTTTTTTCAAACGTTTTTGGTGTTGAATAATAGAAGAAAATTGCTACAATTACATCTTTATCCTGGCATATCTTGCAAGCCTTTCCGACATTGTTGTTTCCAGATATTTTTAAAAAGCCAAATGTTTTTTTGGCTAAATTAGGTTTTTGAGATAACATTTGTGAGCATATTATCCATCTGCAGTTTTCTCAAATGTGTTTGTTATCCTGCGCTGACCTGAAAAAGTCATTCATGTGTTGATCCGTGTTTCTCTTGACTTCCATCATACACCATCTCTTCTCATGTGCAGCAGGTACACAACCCACGAGAGAGGCTTTTAACTACACCTAAAAGACCCAAGTATCTTACCTATAATCTAATTTTAGGCTTCTCTACGTGGCAGCCACCTCATTTTTTTCATGTAAAACTTTAAACAGTTCTTAAAGGAGAGCATCTACAACTTTAATCACAGCGTAAGCTTTGTTTGTCTCAGCTTAAAATAAACAGCATTTATTTATTCAAATGTTCTGAGACCTTTTAAAAATGGCTCTACACAAGTGTTTATACCTAGTTTGTCTTAACCGGTCCTTTTGGTGAAAAAGTGCTATTTTAAACATTGCTGTATAGATAATTATAATGTGTCATCAATAAAAAAAATAATAATAAATGCCAGGATTAAGTTCAGTTCTCAACATAATAACAAATATGTATTAATTATCAGAAAGTTTAACCCCTTAAATGCCAGTTTTAGCAATTAAAAGTATTTGTTTGTGTTTTGATGACAAGAAAACACAAAAAGGTGTCCCATCTATGCAAATTTTAATTTTTTGGAGGTTGCTATCCAAATCTGGGAGTGTCAAAAAAAAAAATTCTGATTAAGAAAAATAAATAAATAAAATTGCTCAAAATCGCTTGGAAATAAATTGCTCCATCTGGGTTCCTAAATCACAAAAAAAATCTTTCAAAATGTTGCCATGAAAAAATGTATTTTGAAGGGGTCAATGGCACAAAAATTTCTAAGACTCAAAAGGAATAAAAAGAAAATCACAAAAAAATTGTATTCACCCCAAAATACACAACCTGGGGCCTGTTTCAGAAAGGAGGTTAAGTGAAAACTCTGAGTATGTTAACCCTGAAATGAGGGAAACTCTGGGTTTTCCGTTTCAGAATGGGAGGTAAATCAACCCCAAGAAAGCAGAGTAAGTCAAGCCCGTTTCTGAAAGAGAGGTAACTTATACTCAGAGTCAGTTACCATGGTAACTTACTCTGTGAACCTAACCTGGTCGGGAGCAGGTTTTCTTCAGTAAACCCAGAGTTTATTTCGGTGTCCTCCCCCTTTTTAAAGAGGAAGTGGTATTTAAACACCTCATTCATTCTTTCGATACATTCATTCATTGCGCACATTTCAGTCACGCAGAGCGGATCAAATTAAAGTGAATGAAATGGCATGTCCTTTTATGGACGATCCTGTGGATGAAGAGGCTGCATTAATCCGTAGGGAGTTACATTTACGTCGGGAGAGGATTTTGAGGCCCAGAGTGGATTTTTTGTCATATCCATATTCATTTTTATTTGAGCGGTACCGTTTTCTTTACAGTCAATAAGATACATCCATAATCTCATCCATCCTTACATCAGAAATATCAGCCATCGCGGCCGTGCTCTTACATCCGAGCAGATGCTTTGCGTTGCATTACGTTTCTTTGCAAATGGTAGTTTTCTGTATAACATCGGGATGCAGAACATATTAGTAAGGCTACTGTTTGCAGAGTTGTAAGGAAAGTGTGCCTCGCTCTTAAGCGCTTTTTCAGAATTTTTGTGTTGTTTCCTGGGCACTGCTAGACACTGGATGCTATTCAGTTATTTAATATGTCAAATGTTAGTAAAGTCAGGTAGACTACAACCATGATATGCTCAAGCCTTACCTGATTGAATTACATTTTTATATTTCATTTTCAGCTGCTGCCATGTTCTTTTAACACCTGCAGGATTGCACCTACATGAAAATTAAAATAAGGTTGAATGAATGTAATAATTACTATCTCTATAAAGTATTGGTCTACTTGTTACTAATTACTTTCTAAATCCCATATCAACATCAACCACTTGAACAATACAAGGAGAGACAAGAAACTGCACTTTTAATGCTTTCAAATAAACATACAATTGCATGAATTAATCCTGAAAAATATATCTTTTAAAATTTGATGTTAAATCCACTATTATTTTATACAGAATTGCTTTATAGTCTATGCAGCATTTAATGCAATTACATCAGATTTTACTTTAAATTACGGAGTAATCCCTTTAATTATATTACAGAACTGTAACTAAAAACTTTAGTTAACTTTAGTTAGTTAGAACTAAAACGTTTTTTTAGATTACTTAGTAATTAATTACACACAACACTGTATAACAGTAATTCAAATGTAAACTTACGCATTGACTCGAGCAGCTATTTTCTCCCACGCTAACTCTCTGTCCTTCGCTGCAGCCGTGTTGCTTTTTTTAAATATATGTTCGTACTCTCCATATGCTTGCATAAGCACATCCAGTTCTGCTGGTGAAAAATATGAAGACCTCTTTTTGTCTGGCGCCGTTGCCATGGTGACTCATAATATCTGCGCTCCATTGATAATGGCTTTTTATAGTTGTGGTGCACGCGCTTAACTCAGAGTCAATCAACTTAGAGTTGATTGAACTAACCAATTTCAGCTGATCTGTAACCGAAAACTCAGAGTTTCCCATCTCAAGGTAAGTCAACTCAGAGTTCAAGTTTTAACTCAGAGTTGGTTGAACCTCCTTATTGAAACAGGCCCCTGGACAAATTTAGTTATATTTGCATCAACAAGGTTATGCAAAAAATAAAAACACAGAAAAACAAATGTCCCTTTGACGCGTCTTTCTGTCACTTAAAATCTGTAGTAGTACTATGACTTTGTAAATTTTTTACACTATGTTGTTTGTGTTGACACTGTATTGCATAAGTATTTTGTTGTTACACACGCTAGCTATTGGTACTACTTTCAGGCTTTTGTTGTTCTTTTGGGATTAACCCTCTAGTTAGATGGGATTTGTAATACTCTAAATAGAGCCTCCTTTTGTTATATTATTTTCTTTGTTTTATACATAGCACCTATGTGGCCCCTTTTTGTTAATTCTTAATGTCCTATTTTGGTTCTCTTCTTGCTCGATTTAGTCGACCACAACATCTTGGTCCTGTGTTGCTTCCCTTCTCCACCTTTAGCAGTTGGGTTAAAACAATGGCAAAGCAATGTGTGTTGAAAAGGAAAAGCAACTGACTTTGCCCAGGAGAAAAAGCAGCACTGTGAGCTGATCTCAAGCCAAATGATAAAAGTGCTGGCTTGTGTTGAAGCCAGTATTTATAATGGGCTCTCCAAACACTTTGAGGCTAAAGCTTTATTGATATTATAGTAAATGTAGGTTTTGCTTTTTCCAAACAGTGCATTAGTTACCAGCTTAAAAAAAAATAATGTTCATTATCAGAAGTGCTGCAGTGCTTTGCCATTTCCTCCCTTACCCTGAGCCTCATGTCTCCCTCATCTGCATGCATTAAATTTAAAGGATAGTTTACATGAGCTGAAGAAACACACAGAAGAAAAAAAGGGTGAGTCAGAACAACTTTTTGAAGTGGTTACAGTAATTTTTGGTCACTATACCCTTGTGTTCACGCTATTGGCTCAGATGTTAACCATTAGATCAGTCACCAACTTACCCAGGTCTTTGTGAAGAGGAAGTATGAGGCTATGTTGGTAGCACTTTACTTTACAGCTCAGTAACAGCATGGTAATAATGATAATAAATAGCTACACTAAGGTAATTATGATTGAATTATTGATTAGTTCTCAATCCTTTTTGCAAAGTTGCAAATGTTGACATTCATTCATTCATTCATTCACTAGAGACACTTTAGAGTTGACGATTAACCTATACATGCATGTCTTTGGACAGTGGGAGGAAGCCGGAGTACCCGGAGAGAACCCACGGTAACACGTGGAGGACATGCAGACTCCTCACAGAAAGACCTGAGTCGGCTCAGAATGTTTGAGTCGGCCAGGTTTTGAACTCACAACCTTGCTGTGAGGCAGGAGTGCTAACAGCTCTGGCACGTGCACCCAAAGGTTGACAATTGTACGGAAATTATTTATAGCTAACCATAATTACTATATAATTTCTTCATTACCCGACTATTAGCATGATAATACCGAGCTGGACTATAAAGTGCAACCACTATGTTTTCAAAATAAAAGCATTTTATGAATTACTTCAATCAAAGGCTGCTCAAAGATATTATGACAAATGTTACACTGGTGAAAAGGGTGTATGGTGGCACCTCTTAAAAAGATTTACCAGTGTGTTGGTACTGTTAGTATCTGAATACAGCTTAGCTTTTGTGCCTTTGTAAAATATCACGGTTTCTTTAAACTGTGAACAAGCCATTACTCTTAATACATTTACCACTGCGCTCAACTGAGGCACATCTGTTTTCCAACTGAGACACAAGTGTCATCTTGAAATGGAGGTTATTTTTTATTTTCTTTTTCCATTACCTATTTAGAGTAAAAGTATGAAGAGATTTTAGCAAACAACAGAGAATCCTATGAACTCCTGTGAAAGAGGTAGACAAGTGGCAATAAAGAAGAAAGAACAAACAGAGGAAGCCTAAAACGGACAGAGAGGGAGAGAAAAAGATTATATTCATAGTGCTGTATAATGTGAGCCGCTGTGCTGTGGTTGCAAGATGTCACATCTTAGTCATCCCTGCTAAGCCTTACTTAACATTGAAAGCATGGTTTGAAAAAAAATCTATTTGCTGCTGGCGGATGGAAATTCTGCTCCGGATGCAATATTATATTTTATCCAGCCACAAAATGGATGAAACCTAACAAAAGCAAAATAAATAGGCTTTTGGACTCAGATTATTTTGCCTCTTATCAGTTGTTACATTTGAATGGTGCCTGTTTATGCCCTCCAAGGCAAAAGAATGTTCTGCATAACTGTTGTTCTGTACAACGCAAGCAAAACAACATGAATAATATGCACAAAAAGTCCATATCTCGGAGCATGCGTTTGCTAAATTGAAATGCATTCTTCCATTAATTCACATATTGATCGCTTGCAAAAAGGGGAATAAATTACACTTTGAATTCAGAGTTTTTGCTCATAAGGAGTCATTTATCAGTTGCTTCTCTCCCTCTAGGCCTGTGTTACAGCAAACTAACAGCTCGTGCCGGGGAATTAAAAAGTGATTCGCTCCACCTTCACACACAGCACTTATCAATTATCACCAGCCAATATTTTCTCCCTCAATACCATTTGCTGTGCCAATAGTATCACAATGGAATATTTCCATGGCGCATTATGGAGAGGAAACAAAGCACGGGTTGGAGAATGCAACATAAAGAGGTTTTATAACAAAGAACATAATTTTTGAGATAAACTCGTTGTGTGTTACAGTAAATGAAAATTAGAAGGGATTGGCGTTTTGAGACAATTGCTAGATTATTGAAATAAACTTTAAAATATGCCATGAATTGCTTACAAATTCTTTAGAAACTGTGGTATCTGTGAACAAGTGTTTGATCAGTCACTGGAGACATCGCATAGGTGTGAGGAGGGACTGTCCAGAGACTACATGATGTGGGCAAGAGAAGAAACAAAGACAGATACTGATAATATCCTCCTGAGACCCAGCAAATCATTTTGTCCTCAGTCGTGGTCATTATCTTTTTGCCTTTATCTATCATTCTCTGCATGGGACAATCCTGTTGTATACAACTGGGACTTTACAAATGAGAGTTAATATTTTTCACAAACATTTCTTCAGTGTCCTCTGTAGTGAACCACAGGACAATGTTGGACTGCTTTTCCCACAGATGAAGACATTATTACAGAGATGGGATCATTTAGAAACCATGCAGAAAGAACATTCTTAATTAACATTATTATTTATTTCAGATACAATGCATCCACATGTTTGTGTCTACAAGTCTAAAAGTGCTCTGTGAGGACTTGACTTTTGAAAATAAATTTTGAGGGTGTTAGTGGTTAGCATTCCTGCCTCACAGCAAGAAGGTTGAGAGTTCAAACTCCATCCCCGGCCAACTCTGGCCTTCTGTGAGGTTATCCTGCATGTCCTCCCTGTGTTACTGTGGGTTCTCTCCGGGTACTACGGCTTCCTCCCACCGCCCAAAGATAGGTAGTATAATAAAGTATAGGACTCTAAAGTAATGTATGGCTGTCTGTCTCTAAGTGTCAGCCCTGCGACTAACTGGCCATTGTCCAGGGTGTACCCCGCCTCAGGCCCAAAGTTGCTAACAAAAGCTCCATTCACCCGCGACCCCTAAAGAGAAGAAAAAAATAATGAATTTTTGTCTAAATTCCACTTTAGGTTACCCAAATACATAAAGCTTAGGGGTGAAATAAGAAACTTAGACAGTTTGTGGTTAAACAATGGTTATTTAAAGCATCCCTGTGTAACTTTCAGCCAGTAGAGAGCACTGAACTGCCAGCGCTATGGAATTATCCAAGCAGCAAAATCATTAACATATGAAGCCTCAAAACCAGACTGACCAAATGCCCCACTTTGTAATGGAGTGAAAGGACATATAAGATGTCTCACTAAAGTAAAAATTATTAAAACACATCTTCTCATCACAACAGGCCTTTGTGAGTTTAAAGCAGTGCTGTTGCAGAGATACTTTAACCATTGCAAACCCTGTTACACTGTGTTCTTTAAATTATTATATTTACCTTTAACATTTAGAGTTTAAAAGGAACAGTCCATATGCTCAAAATAGTCAAGAAACCTCCCTCACATCATTTGCCAAAAACTAATTCACTTAGACCTTCAAAGAAATGCCAATGTAACACCCATGGACTGGCTAACCAAATAAAGGATGGTGAGAGCCATAAACAAATGAGACCTAATGGGAAGCAGAGATTCATTAAGCTCAGAGCTGGAGGAATGGGAGCAGCAGGACATTGAGTGCTGCAGCAGGAAGACAGATGATCTCTGAGAAGGCGAGGGAACACCAACAGTACCTGCAGTCCCTAGAAACCTTTCCTAATCGACTTAGTGTCTTTGGACTGAGCAGGGAGGGATGGCAGGTGAATTGAATAAGAAATGTGAAAAGGTGTTTATTTAGGTAAGAAGAGTTTTGGACAGCAGTCAGCAAACTGGGATGGAAACAGTTTTATGCAGATCGCAGACAAAAGAACACCTTTATAGGGTAACAAAGCAAGGAGTTTTTGCTATTGTCATTTTTCAAGAATCGGCTTCTGCTGCACAACCATGACTCCAAAGTTAAGCTGTTTTTACTTCACATTCCTTTCTAAAGTCCATAAGTAAAATTTGGGAAATGTAGAAAATGTAAGCATCCTTTCTGTTTATAGGTTAAAGCACATATCGAAGTGTAGCAAAAAACTAAGTAAAAAATAAAAACAAAATATACCACTTTGCTTTATCAAGGTTTTGACATAAAAGCACACTAGGAACTTGATTATCTAGTTAGTATTTATTTGTCCAACCCTTTAGTTGCAGAGCATAACGTTATCTGTCTTTTATCTAACATTATGTGTATATAAGGATTCAGAAATGGACCATCTGCAGCTGTGCTAGAAACAGACACTGGTGATGGCAATGATAAGCTCACACTGCAGCAGAACGTTCTGGCCTCCTCCAGTAAAGACCTTAATTCATTCAGTCACATTTCAGGGCAGTTGTAGCAAATGTTGGGTTATTGGCTCTCCTACAAAGATCTGAAAGAACAGACCTGTATACCCAGAGGCTCATAATTAAGCAATGCCGGAACATGAGTTCAAAATGTTGGTCTGTGACTCATTCCCTGGACTTGTATAAAAACATTTAATATCATCCCACCCATTCTGGATTAGAGCAAAAAGTAAATGAACAACGGTTTGTGATGTCCCACATATTATTTCACAATATATTAAAACTCAACCAAATTATGATTTATTTAAATGTGACTAACAATACCTATCTCTCTGTGGAGGTTCTCTGTCCTCCCGGACAAATTGAAGAAAAAGTACTGGCATTTTTGTCCAGATTCCATTGTTTTAGGAAATTAGATTTATATTGCGCTTTTCTCCCAAGGGACTCAAAGAGCTCACAGGTGCAGTCACACACTGGTGTTGGTAAGCTTCCTCTGTGGCCACATCAAAAGTATGAACTTGGCAGAGCGGCAATCAAACCGCCAACCGGTTATAGGATGACCGCTCTACCACCTGAGCCACTGCGCCCCTGATGAGTTTGTCTCTGGATGATGTCATTAGCTAATTACTGATAATTGAGGTCACAATTGAGGATTTGTTACTCATTAATATGTCATTAGAAGCTGTCACTATGCACATTAATAGGAACTGACAACCTCCCAAGAACTAAACACCGGAAATATTTTCTGCTCAATATGGTCTACTCACCCGAAGAGTGCGAGGCAGGTGTATGGGCAGTCCGGTGATGTCCACCTGTGCCATGTCATCTGCATGTGCACTGACGCCATGGATGAACATAACTGGCCCTGTGTAGCGGACATCCTTTTGAGGAACCACGTTCAAATCCCCATCCACGTGGAAACTGGGGTCTGATACTCGAAACGTGACATCCTCGTTCCCCTCACAGTCGTCGAACTCAACTGGAACACACAAATACAACAGCTGAAAGTTATGCGTTCACTTTTTACAACAGAAATGTCAAGGAAAATCTGTCTAGATGTGGGAGATATTTATTTTGTTGGTAAAAAACTGTAGGGGCAGTGTAGTGTTCTGTCGACTGCCTCACAATAAAAGTAAGTCATCTCTATTCACAAGCTGCAATATGTATAATCAAAACAAACTCCTCGCTGACAGTGACTGTGGCGGGGTTGAAGGACTGTACGAAATGACAAGGATTGAGGAACAGGAAGTGTTTCAGGTGTTTCAGGAAGAGTGCATGCAAAACGTGTGCTCTCGCCTGACTGTGGGAGATATGAGTCAAGTTTTATCCCCTGTTATTGTCTTCATCTCCTCCACACTGTCCCTTCGCTGTCGAAATATTATCCTTGTGTTTTTCCCCGCTGCCTTGACAATCCTCTCTTCCCCTCATCCTTCACCTCTGTTTTACCTCGGCCCCCTGTGACGCTCCTTTCAGTTGTTGAATCCCATAGGAAGTGTGCAAGTATAGTCTTGTACACATGTTAACTCAAACAAACAGGTGCTATGGGAATCACATGGTGCCCTATAGTCTCAGCATATGACTGTATTGCAAGATATAGTATCTTAAGTCTAAACTATATCATGTCAAATTATGCATGGAAAATTATTTTCAACTCAAAGCTTATTTTAAATTCCATATGGCCTTAATTATTAAGGCACTGTATAAGGACCGGTCTACTTCTTTGTTAAAAACACTTTTAGTCTACTCCTAAGGGATGTATATATGGCAATCTGTGAAGATAGGGCCCCAAAGACATATCTATTATGCATTCAATACATTTTGGGGAAAAAATTTTGAAAGTATTTTTTCTGTGTTGAGGATGAAAGGTCAGTAAAATGTCAGTGCAGTGAAAGTATCTGTTCATGTTCCTCATTCTCACAGCTTCTCAAGTAGGCGCACAATGGAGAAATTAGTCCAGGTACATCAGCACAATATGGATATCTATGAAGTGATCATCTTAAAATATATTTTAGACTAATAATATGTTAAAATCTTTCTAAAGAGGCAAATACAGATTGTGAATGGCTGACAGTCCTTTGCTGTAGTCACTGCTGCAAATGCTATTCCAGTTTTTCAGACTGAGTCGAAAGAAATCCAGTGAAGCTGTGATTTCATTAGCTATGCACCCATGTCTACCATTTATACCAGTTTTCGAATATGATACTCAACATTAACCTTGTAGAAAAAATAGCAGCAGAGTAGCCACCGAGCGGCTATAAAATCAATGAGAGAAGTCTATCAAAGAACTCACTTAGTCCACTTAACCTTTGTAGCTGTTTAGTCTACCTCCCTTTTATCTCTTGCTCACATTTTAAACATTCCCTCTGGATACAGTCATTTCCCACCTTCTGCAAACGTGAATGAAGCGGGAAAATGGAGGACTCAAGAGCCAGGATTGGAAAGGGAAAAGAGAAAATGACGAGAGGTGATGCTACAATGGACAACGAGATGGAGAGCTACAAAGTCAACAAGCTTCTCTCTAGGGAAACAAGGCTCCATCTCAATATTCAACTTTCACTTCTAAGCCCAAGCATGAAAGATGTGTTCATTTCCATTTCCATTACAAGCCTCAGATTTATTTCAATAACACGGGCACACTCTTTAGAGCTTGCAAATTGCAGCGCCAAACAGTGTCAGTGGCATTTCAAAGGCAGCCAGAGAGTGTCTGATGGTATTCTAATGTTGTCAGGTTTGGGGAGGGGGGGTGTTCAAAAGAGAGCATGGTGAGCTGGCAGCTTTGAAGTCAGACAACAATGACAGAGCTCCACTTCACCACTCCGGCATCAAGGCGCACACACTTCCTTTCTTCGGAGTGCAGGCTTAGGGTTGAATTAGCTGCGTGTGACATGGATTAGGGTCACCAAAATCCCTCACTCATGATGTAGGAACAGAGTTGGAAAAGGGGTACAACTTTCTTAAATTTGACATGTACGTTCCATCCAGAACAAAACCTCCTCAAAAGTTTGGATAATGCATTAGATTTGTTATTCAATATAGGAGCACCAGCATCTCTTGTGTCATTAAAAAGACTTACATCCCCCAAAACTAGTATTTCTGCACTATTAAAAGCATTAGACTCATTCTATTTATACTCAATGATTTTGAAGACAAAGTGCATGCAATAAACTGTTGAACACTAATATAATATTTGCGTCACCATAGGGCGCATCACCATACTGGGGCCATTGACCAGCTGCTGGAATGAAAAAAATAAAAAAATAACTCATCCAGTTACTCATTATGTTACTCCAGTGAAAATTGAACATGTTTTTGTTTATCTGATCAGTGTTGAATAATGCAACAACACTATTAACATAACTAAAACAACAACCCTTTTCACAAAAATACCATTTTCATTATGCAACTTTTACGATTGACATATCAATGATGTTCTCTCAGCAACATAGATTGGATGTGTCCCCTCTTTCCCTGTCAGGTACTAACGTTTTCCTTTGAGGTATTTTCAAGACAATTTTCTGTCATGTAACTAAATGTCAAGTCTGTATGATGGGAGAGATGGGAATCAGAGGAGTAATCTCAAAGGTGGCAGTATGGGTGTGTTTGAGCTGATAGCTGCCGTGTCTAACCAGACGGAGTATGCCGGCTTTATAAAAAAGGCTCAAGAGAACACGCTTTTCAAATAATCACCTGGCATTAGAGAGGGGCTGCTTTTGAAAATATATTTATGTGTTCAATAACAATTCACCCTGGAGTTTCCTATCTCACAACATTGTGTAAGAGCCATTACTGAGGCTATGTCCACACGAAGCCAGTGCATCCCCTATCCGATCTTGAGACGGCGTCGTCTCAAGAAAATATCTGCGTACACACGACCGGCTGAAAACGATGTAGTATATATGCCCGACCAGTATGGGGCGCTGTAATTCTGCCACAGATATACACTATACACGGAGAAGAAGACTTTGAGCATGCGCATAACCTTGCGCGCTGCAGAAGAAGACGAAGACCTAAATATTTATTTTCTAATAAAAACAAGTTCTCAAATTGTTGCAGTCATTTATTTTGAGTGTAGTAATTGGTGCCCTCATGTTTGTTGTTTGCTCTTCAATATACGGACTGAGTTCTGAGTGCTTTGGACATGCGGAAATTCTCTCTCCATTCATTTTCTCCAGGTTGCTCTCCTGGTTCTCTTTCGCGGTGGATCTAAGAGCATGTGGCGTATGGTGTTGTCCATTATCGCTTGTTGCTCACCACAACTGCATAGAAGCAATAGATTTTGCTGTAATAAAGCTAGTAGGCTTAGTAGCTTCTGCAGCAATTGTTGTTGCATTATTGTTGTTGCTGTTACGTGTGACGAGGCCGACACGTGATGCGATGACATCATCGTTTTCACAAAATATACGGATTGGCTGTACACACGACACCGCAAGGGTGTCGCAAAGGTGTTGTCGAAAGATTTATCCACTTTAGAACCCTGTTTCAAAAAATAGCGGATTCAGTCTCCCAAAACACCGGATCCGTGTGGACGAAAGGCCAATACGATACAAAATGTATATGGATACAGTGATTTTTGTCTCCGTGTGGACAGCCCCTGAGATTGAGTGGCAACAGGCCTTGGGCTTTTCATCTGGCAAGATAACAGTTTGAAGGGGGTTGCCAACGTGGGGGTCCAACAAGCAAATCTTTCATCTAAGGTTTAACGGATGATTAGGACCCCCCACCTTCTGCTTTTCTGTTACTCCATCCAATCCAATCGTGCCACATGAAGCGTCAGGTGAAGTACACAAAATAAGACTTGTTAGCAAACCATGGGGTGTTTTTTCATGTCTTTCACAGTTGGACAAATGGATGACTAATGTATTCATGAATTTGTGTTGATCTTTGTCCGTATCATGTGTCGATGGATGACAGCCATACTAGTCCCCAGAACCATTTGTGTAACCAATTACATTTTTGCAAAATCCTTTTAGAAGCAAAAACACTTCTCAGAACAGTTTGTGATGATATTATATTAGTCCTTGAAAGCTATGGCTTTGAAACATTATGCAATGCTCTGTAATGTGGTTTTGTCCTGAGAAAGGTAAAACCTGGTTAACAATTGGAGCAGGCAGACTTTCATGTAACACACAGAATTACACACAATTAAAATAAAACTAATACAGCTAGCTCAGAACCTTTTCTGTCATTACAGTTTTGAGTTACAGTTCATCCACTTGAACGGACAAAGAAAACCAGGACCCCACCACCAGACAGCCCAAAGCTTCTTTAAGTATTTCTGCAAAGTAATAGCACAAAACACAGGTTTCAGAGGAGAAGACTCTCATTAGCCACAACCATCAGGTCCAATAAGACAGAATTGATGCTCAAACATTAGACTGGGAACAATGCTTGATCTATAAAATCAGTCAACAATTCAGACATTATGTGATTACTTATAAGGGGATACACAGATGTGTTTGATAAGAGCAAGGATCTAAGGCGATAGCAATTTTTGAGCCATAGCCAAAATACTAACAAAAAAACACACTAAACTAAAGTTACGTTTTTTGACTCTTATTTCACTCCATGCTGCTTGACCAAAAAATGTTTATTGTTTCATCACCTAATAGCATATTGTTATAGAAATCAGTTACAAGTAAATACGGTAGTGTCCTTAACTCTATTCAAATAGAAGCAGGTGAATGTTTTCTTTTTTATACATATACTGTATCTGTCTACTGTGTGCTGCGTTAATTACTGTGTCCACAAAAAAGCCAAGTGTATAACAGCTTTTTTATTTAACTTTGATGATGGCAACAGTTCAGCCAAGCCTCAACATCAAAACACATAAAACAAAATGGTATTTAAAGATAAAAAGAAGCCTTTCCCCCATTCTTAAAGAAACAGACACCGCTAATAAATGTCAACTTAGCCTAGATCCATTGTTTGTATATTACATTTATATAGAATTCGGAAAAATGATTTACTTGAGTGAAAGATGGGATCCCAAGCTCAGAAATGTGCACAAGCTGCTTATGATAAGCTGGCACTTACAAAAAGATTAGTGACTGCAGCTCAGTTGAAGTCCTTCTACAAACTGTGTGCTGTTGGATAGACATCCTT
This sequence comes from Perccottus glenii, assembly GCA_024416835.2. Taxonomy (NCBI): domain Eukaryota; kingdom Metazoa; phylum Chordata; class Actinopteri; order Gobiiformes; family Odontobutidae; genus Perccottus; species Perccottus glenii. Next base: position 159,314 of record JALDQB020000061.1, read on the forward strand.
CACTGAACACATGAGGACACTGGGCTCGGTGGTGTGCTCTCATACACAATGGCTGTGGACAAATGACCACTTGCTTGGATGTGATCCTAGAAGTTTTTGACATCGATGTCAAAGAGACAGGCAGGCTCATTCACACAAACACGCACTTTCCTGGCTCAAACCTCTTGTTCTCACAAGATCTCATACATTCATAACCAAACAGTAGTCAACAGTGCAAGAGGACCAGGAACATAAAAGGCCTACAATTCAGAAGCAGCGCCAAAGGCTTTTTCATAATAATCAGATCAAACCTGCAGTAGCTCAGTGGGTAGAGCGGTCGTCTTTCAACCGGAAGGTAGGCGGTTCGATTCCCGCTCTCCCCACAGTTCATACTGTCGTTGTGTCCTTGGGCAAGACACTTAACCCACCTTGCCTCCAGTGACTGTAACACTGGTAATGTAATGTAAGTCGCTTTGGATAAAAGCGTCTGCTAAATGAATAAATGAATAAATGTAAACACATTTATTTGACTGAAAAACCTTTCCCACACTATTTTAACTCACTAACTTACCTTGGGTTTATGCACTACATTTACAAGCTAAATGTAAAACATACTGTTTTGTCATGTAAAAGTATGACAATAGGAAATAGTCACGAAACAGGCAGGCAGATCAGCTTATCCTCACTACTATGGTTGTTTGAGAGGCATTTCCAAGTGCAGACCTTCTGATGGAGTCCCCAGAGGCACCATTTGAATCACAAATGTCTCTTGCTTCTCAATTGCTCTCAGGTTTGGGTCAGTTAAGGAATTTGGGGAGCCATTAAACCAAAGTGACAATGACTTTCACCCCTGAGGCCACCGCAGGGGTCTGCCCCCCTACGGACCTCCTCATAGCTGCCGAGGTTTAGGAACGTAGCTCTGATAGGTTCAACATTTTACCCAGAAGGTCTCTGCAGTTAACGTCACTTCACTGCACTGGCTATAGCTTATCAAGGATAATTGCAAATCCAAATTCTGTCATGTGGCCAAATCATCCTGACACCCATTTAGCATGCTCATCAGAGTACAGTTCTGATTATTCAAGATGGTGCCAGGGGCCAGTGAGAGGCAGGGTAAAGAAGATGGGAGTGACAGATAGTGGAGAGAGGAAGAAAGACACTCTCCTCTCAGCATTGGCTCACTTTTTACTTTGTACATTTTTTTTGAGAAAACACAAAGCTATTTTACAATGGCATGCAATCAGAATCAGCTGTAATGTGGTAAAATTCACAATTTTGCATTACGGCATAGTTGGTTATTAAGTCAATGACCAGCAAAGCAAAGAATTTTTTACTGGAAAGAGTGGAAGGCATAAGAAATCCATTAACTTTTATAAAGGGAATTTAAAGTTAGCACAGGGTTAAAATACTCACTCAGAAATCCTAGTCCTGTCATGGTTTGAAAAGGATAGTATGTGGATGTTGAGGGTATAGGACAGCTGTGTCTGTGTCTATGAAAACTTAGCTGGATTGAACACAGTGGGAAAAGAAGCTATAATTATTACACATCATCCACTGAGCTTTGTGTTGGAGGAAAAAAAAAAAGGCATTTGCTTGCCATCATTTTACTTTGTATTTCTGTCATAGTTTACATGCAGTTTAAATTGAGTGGTCTTAGGGGCTTAAGGGACTGCAATAAAAATATATTTTCTTAATAATAATATATAAATCACCCACTGTATTGCAGCCCTTTCCATTCTTGGACCCACCAGTGAAGTCTCAAATGCATAAATGTTCAGGTTATTGACTTGATGAGGGCTTGTTTGAGAACAGCAGTTGCCTAAAGATGCGAGTTGTATTTCCCAGCTACACACAGCAGCAACTGATTATTATGAAAAAGCCTTTGGCGCTGCTTCTGAATTGTAGGCCTTTTATGTTCCTGGTCCTCTTGCACTGTTGACTACTGTTTGGTTATGAATGTATGAGATCTTGTGAGAACAAGAGGTTTGAGCCAGGAAAGTGCGTGTTTGTGTGAATGAGCCTGCCTGTCTCTTTGACATCGATGTCAAAAACTTCTAGGATCACATCCAAGCAAGTGGTCATTTGGACTTGGAGGACAAGGCACTGGTCCAAGCTTTGATGTTGTGGCCTGTAAAGATTGTAGATGGAGACATGAAGGGTTATCAGTGGAGTTGCATCCTGATGAATTGCATTGTATTTGTGAAGCCACATGGTTCTACAGTCAACATATTCTTTGCTAGAATTGCTTGGTTACAGGGAAAGCCGCAATAGTTTCCTTTAGCACTTTTTATCTGTTCCTTTGCACTCCTAGTAGACATAAAATTAATTTTCTATGTCATTTTCTAATTCAGAGGGCAATAATAGATGGATTGATAATGAACTTTCTTTTTTTTTCTTTGTTTAATTTATTGTCATCACTAGCCCCATGTGTGACTATTTGGAACCACATATACAGTAACTCAGATCATTTATTGAGCATCCTCTTGGCATTACCACACCAAATCACCAGTTTGCACCAATTTATTTGCTATAATTTTTTTTATGTTTTGTATTTAATTTTTTCTTTTCAGTCATGTTTTGTTTAGCTGAGTGCTCTTCTACTCAGCTCTAAAGCTGATATTGCAATTTTAGACCAGCAACAGTTTTCTATCTAAAACATTCAAGGCCCATTAGTGTCCAACCCCATGTGTATCATTATCTAGGTTGTTCTTGATTGAAAACTCAAAAAGAGTTTTCTGAGTGCTAGATTTTAGTGACACTGTTGTCAGAGTTGAGTCATTGTAAATGTGGCGGTGCGAGTAGGGTTTGTGTATGGTTTAACAGAAAATAAGATGGAATGTGAATTCAACTACGCCACCTGGGGGTTTGAACCAGGAACTATTGTAAGCATCGGAAGTTGTGGAAAGAAAAAGGACACACAGGTCAATATCTGATTTAAAAAGGACAGAGACGTGTTTCACAAATCAAAAACCAAATCATTTATTAAAATAGATTGAGAATTATTACTCAAGAAAACTGTAAATAAGAAGAAAACCAATTATCCAAAAATACTTTTATTTTATAAGACTATACTAAAACAAAACAAGTTAAAACAGGCCTAATTCTAAAATGGTTAAAGAAATGGAGACTATCAAAAAGGTTAAACAAAAAGCTAGCTAGCTGGGGCCGCCAGTGGTAAGCAGACTACTTTAAGGAGGTGCCCAGGGGTGCCACCTTATACTCACCTTTGTGGACACAAACACGGCAAAGACAAGGTGCAAACTAAACTTGTGACCCAGTGCACTAACTCGCATGCATAGGTGGGGAGCCCTCACCCATGTGCCTAGCTCAACCACCAGGGCAACTCCCAGCGTCACTAGAAAATATAGGAAACACGTTAACCACAGGGCAAACCAGTTACAACACAACAACAATACACACAACACAGTAACAAAATTAAAGCAAATAAGACAAACTGCAACCAACCAAACAATGTTTACCAAACTAGGACAAAATGAAAACCAAATGAGATAACACAGGCAGAAACTAACAAAAACAAACACAGCAAACAGAAACAGGCTAGCAACCACCCTGACAGTTAATATGAAGCTTAACCCAGAGCACATGGCACCCAAACTGCAGAAAACTCAGCAGCAGAGCAGAAAACCCAGCAGCAGAGCCGAAGCAGTAGCAGAGTCCGGGCCAGCCATTTTAAAACAGGTGCTTTAAATAGTTTCCTAATGAGGGGCTGGCCAAAGGTGGAGCTAGGAGGAGTACTTCAGGTGCCCTGGGACTTTACACCACTACAATCTACCCCCCCTTGGTTTAATCGACGGCCCGACGATTGTCACTCACTGCCATGGGCGCACAAATGCGGGCTTCCTGGGCACAGGCAATTGTGATACATCTGCCCCTATTGCACTACTTTCTGCTGATTGAGGTAGGTGATGAATATTTTGGTGTCTTCCTGCATTGGCTCGAGTGGTCCTCCTTAGTGCAACATCCCCACTCCGTGATGGACCGGGTGCAACAGGTAATGGTTCTGGCTGAGTGTTACCTGGTGTAGATGGAGCAGCAGCTGACTGGTAGTGACCTGGTAACGCTGCCACTCGAGTGCTGGGTAAGCCAGGTTGTAAAACTGGTTCTCGAATACACAGAAACCACTCACCCTCTGCCTGGGAGTCTTCTGGAGCTCTTGACGACTCCCCCTGCACAGACTCCCTGGATGGACACTCTTCCGCATGACCAATTTTTCCTTTTAACAATGAACGGTGGACATGTTTTACCTGGTCTGGATTGTCAACAGGTACGATGGTATAAACACAACCTCCTGGCTTGGGTGCTACAACCACTTTGTACACTACAGAGCTCCAGGTATCTTGCATCTTGTGGCGGCCGCGTATACCAACATTTTTTAGATAGACTAGTTGGCCCTGCTTCAGTGGGAGGTCTTGCGTCTGTGCATCATGACGCCCTTTTCTGTAGGCAGCTGCTGCTTTCAGGTGCCTGGTAGCCTCTTCAAAGGCATGTTTTAAACGCAACTGATGCTCCAAAATCCATTCCTGGGCACTGCCTGCAACTGGTTCCTCAATTCTGCCCAGAAGAAAATCGACCGGCAACTGTGCCTCTTGTCCAAACATTAAAAAGAAGGGAGATTCGCCCGTAGCCTGGTTCGGTGTAGTGTTGTAAGCAAACATTACTTGGGGTAAGTAGCAAGCCCAGTCCCTCTTCCTGGTGACAGGAAGAGTGCGAAGCAGGTTGTGACGGGTGCAATTAAACCTTTCGCCTTGGCCATTTCCAGCAGGATGGTAGGGGGTTGTGCGCGTCTTCTGGATGGCGTACAATTGACAAAGCTGTTGAATCAGGCTGCTCTCAAAATTTCTGCCTTGGTCGGAGTGGATTCGAGCTGGCACTCCATATTTGTAAAACCACTCCATCACCAAGACTCGGGCCACCGTAGATGCTCTTTGGTCACGGGTGGGCACAGCTTGAGTGTACTTTGAAAACACATCTGTCATGACCATAACATTCTCCATCCCATTTTGGGACGGCTCTAAAACAGTAAAGTCAATGGCAAGTATCTGATTGGGGCGAGAGGCCAGCAAATGTCCCATATATGACCCAGCAGAATGTCTGGTATCTTTCGCCACTTGGCAACGGTCACATTCCTGGCACCATCTCCGGATCTCTGCATACATTCTTGGCCAGTAACAGCGCCGATGAATGAGCTCTGATGTCCTTTCAATCCCCTGATGTCCATGTTCTTGATGGAGTTGGTTTAACACCTGCTCTTTCAGGGAGGCGGGCAGAACCAGTTGCTGAGCCTCCTCCCCTTGGAGTGTAATCCCCCGGTAAAGAACACCCCCCTTGGTGAGAAGCCGGGACCACTGTCGAACCAGGGTAAGGACATCTGGTGGCAGGTGACGCTGCTCGGCTGCATCAGGGCCTCTCTTTCTCCTCCAAAATCTCAAAAAATCTCCAATGGTAGGGTCTGCTTCCTGTAGGACACACAAGTCAGTCGCAGAGTGGAAAGGCAGGGCAGAGATTACAGCAATTGAGGCGTGGACTAATGGCTTAGCCATGATGGCTTGGCTCAATGGTTCAGGGGGTGCCAGTTTCCCTGAAGGACCAGATCTATCATCGTTGGCAGGGGCCATAGTGCCCGATGGCTGAGTAGGACCAAATGTGCAAGAATTACAATGGCGTGCAACATGTCCAGGTTGTTGGCACCGTCGACAGATAACACTTTTATTCGGGTTTCGATATGTCCTGGGCCCTTTGCTAAGCTCTGCCAAGCTTCTGGTTAGAGAGTTCAACTGCTGCTGCTGGGTTTTAAGCATTTCCTTTAGCTCTGCCATTTCTGAGTTTTGGGGCATTCTGGTACACTGGTTTAGATGGCCCTCTCGTGTGATTTGCTGAAAACCAAAAGCTGAGGGGACTGAATGACTGCAAGTTCTCCCACCCACCGGCATCCCTTCCTGTTCCCACTGTATAGCCTCAGAGCGAGCCTCAATTAGGGTGACAGTAGGATGTATACGTACAAATTGTTTTAAGGCTCGCGGAGGGAACAATCTGACACATGTTCTACAAACTGATCTCTTAGTAAAACATCTTTGTTCGGAACACCTCTAGGAGCCTTGTTAACAACCTTATCCATGAGACAAAGTAAAGCATGGGAGAACTCGTAAAGTGTTTCCCCCTCCAATTGTTTTCTGGAGAAAAACTCTTCCTGTAAACACACATATGACAGGTTACAACCATACAGTTCCTGTAAGATAGCTAGAACTCTAATTGGGTCACCCTCTTCCTGTGAGCAGTATTTTATCTCCTCTCTGGCTTCACCCTCCAAGTGGTCATATATATACAGAGCTTGTTCAGCTGGAGAAAAGTTGCGTGAACGAATACAAGCTTCAACTTCTTCTTGCCACTCAGTTATATTTAGTCCAGTTTTGCCCCGAAACATTGGGCATTTCCTGTCCCGAGGAAAATAAACAAGTCTTTCGGTTACCGGCAAGCGATCCACAGGAGCTGAGCTTGACGCTGAGGATGAAGTCCCGGGCAGGGCTTGGTCCCGCTCCTGATGCATCCTTTTATTTTCAGCCTGAAGCTGACTGACCAAGTCTCTTAGTTGGGCTAGTTCTTCCTCCATGGACACAAAACAGAAGCGATTAAGGCAGCAGCCCAAGAGGCAAACCCAAAAAACACAATGTAACACAATATAACCAAATGGGTTGCAAAATACACGTCTCTGACCCTTCAGAATCCTGTCAACTACGCCAAGTTTGTGGCGGTGCGAGTAGGGTTTGTGTATGGTTTAACAGAAAATAAGATGGAATGTGAATTCAACTACGCCACCTGGGGGTTTGAACCAGGAACTATTGTAAGCATCGGAAGTTGTGGAAAGAAAAAGGACACACAGGTCAATATCTGATTTAAAAAGGACAGAGACGTGTTTCACAAATCAAAAACCAAATCATTTATTAAAATAGATTGAGAATTATTACTCAAGAAAACTGTAAATAAGAAGAAAACCAATTATCCAAAAATACTTTTATTTTATAAGACTATACTAAAACAAAACAAGTTAAAACAGGCCTAATTCTAAAATGGTTAAAGAAATGGAGACTATCAAAAAGGTTAAACAAAAAGCTAGCTAGCTGGGGCCGCCAGTGGTAAGCAGACTACTTTAAGGAGGTGCCCAGGGTGCCACCTTATACTCACCTTTGTGGACACAAACACGGCAAAGACAAGGTGCAAACTAAACTTGTGACCCAGTGCACTAACTCGCATGCATAGGTGGGGAGCCCTCACCCATGTGCCTAGCTCAACCACCAGGGCAACTCCCAGCGTCACTAGAAAATATAGGAAACACGTTAACCACAGGGCAAACCAGTTACAACACAACAACAATACACACAACACAGTAACAAAATTAAAGCAAATAAGACAAACTGCAACCAACCAAACAATGTTTACCAAACTAGGACAAAAATGAAAACCAAATGAGATAACACAGGCAGAAACTAACAAAAACAAACACAGCAAACAGAAACAGGCTAGCAACCACCCTGACAGTTAATATGAAGCTTAACCCAGAGCACATGGCACCCAAACTGCAGAAAACCCAGCAGCAGAGCAGAAAACCCAGCAGCAGAGCCAAAGCAGTAGCAGAGTCCGGGCCAGCCATTTTAAAACAGGTGCTTTAAATAGTTTCCTAATGAGGGGCTGGCCAAAGGTGGAGCTAGGAGGAGTACTTCAGGTGCCCTGGGACTTTACACCACTACATAAAGGAAGAGCTTCAGAAAGATGTAGATTGGTTTGCCATTTGGAATTGAGTCATAAAGGTTTTTGTAGCTGTTTCAGCCAGGGCCGGCCCTGGCCAATTTGCTGCCCTAGGCAAGATTTCACCTGGTGCCCCTGGAATTTGTAAACTGATGCTGAATCGCTGGGCGGTGCTGAAGTGGAGGGAAGAGGTGTGCTTGATGCGGAATCGCTGGGCGGTGCTGAGATGGAGATGTCTGCAACAGGTGGCCCAGGATTTGCAGGGACGGGGTTCAGATATTTCAAAAGTGCATCTGAAGAGAGAAGAGGAGGATTATATGTGACCATTTACGTTTATATAGCAACATTTTATGCAGAACTCATTTTAAATAAAGATTTATATGTCCCTCTGCCTGTGTATTCGTTGTGTTTTCTGGATCATCCTTCATTAAAGCCTGCGTTTGGATCACCACTGTCTGTCTCTACCGTGCAGTTCATGACACTATATCATAAGCTAATTCAAATTAGCGAACGTTACAGGCATCGTTGAACTAACTTAATGCAACATAGATAAACTGATCATCATTACCTACCTCTGTCTTTTTCGCGTTTTTCTTCCTCTTCTCTTCTTTTTTTTCTTCCCTGGGCACCAGATGGCTTCGGTCTTTTTGACATAATGACAACTTATCAGTGTCAGTGAATTCGGCCATCTGTCAGTGACAATCACACACAGGTAACGGATGTTTTTTTTTTTCAGCAGGGAGGGGGAGATTGATGCGTCACTCAGTCGGACGGGTGGATCGGGATTCAGGAACTTGGGCGCTCGGGCGCCCCCAAGGGTGGGCGGAGCCCTTAGCATTTGCCTATTCCGCCTATGCCCAGGGCCGGCCCTGGTTTCAGCGATGAGGCTTCACCCTGAAGCGATAGTCTTCAGGTTAACCACTTTGTTACTCAACTTACAGCACAGAGCCACATAGTCCGAGAAGAGTGCACCCAAGCCCCATGTGCTGAACAGCTCCACATCACTGTCCCGCTGACTGTTTTCTGTGAATGAGCTCTAAAGATGGTGTTGAGTTGCATCCATCAAATGCTACAGGAAATCAAGATCTGTTGGCAACAAATGAACAGACTTTTCCTTAATGAAGCCTTTGCTTAATGTTTTTATGAAAATATACTGGTCAATATGTCAAAAACATAGTTTTACAAAATCAGAAATCTCTTTGAGTGATAGATGACAGGACTAAGGAATTAAGATCACTAAAAATGTGCTGTATTCATATGCTTTTTGGGATTTTTGTTTTTTACCAATGCACAGATAATAAGTCTATTTCATAAACATGACGGCAAGCAGAGACATTAGCATTAACATATATATTAGGTGACGGTAAAGTGTGGAAATGACTGTAACATGAGAAATCCATTGCAAAAATGTTGAAATAAAAGTCTGAGTAAAAGGGACTTTAGTCTTGAGTTGGTAGTGGTCGAGGATGCACTCACTGACCCTGCCTAGGCAGACGGATACTGTAGACCCCAGCCAGACAGAGTGCCCATCCCGTCAGCTTGCCACCAAGAGCAGTGAGATAGATAGTAATTGTCAGCTTGGCTGTAGAAGTGCCAGTGCCAGGGTGGCCTAGGACTGGTGGGACTGGCGAAGAGGGACTCCTTCACAGTGGGCATCAGGAGTCATTTGGGAACAAAGACACAGGGCCTGATCTTACGGCTCACCAAAGGCTCATAGTCAGTGACGCATGGCTGATTTCCTATCTTCCACCTGACGCAGGTGTGGACGAGCCGCCATGCACCGCTGTGGGTGTTCTGATGCAGGGTTTGAGTGCAAGACGGATTGAGGCCTGATAGTACTCGGGTATTTGAAGACATTGAAGCAGAGCACTATTTGAGTTTTTTAAATAAACCAAATAAAATATAGTATAACTCCTAAAATATTAAGAAACTATCTAAAATGTATTGATAATTCATTTTTACTAGTCTAAATATAAATAAAAAAATGTATAAACATATACATTGTATTCAATACAAAATGTTTAAATTAAAATTAATATTGAATAGGTTAATACTTATGTTAAAATGAAGAATTAATAAATAACTCCATAAAATAAGTGAGGACATTTCACAAAAATAGTGTTAACTGGACTTGGTTCTAGTAGCATCACTAGTAGTGACTCACATCAGACTCATGTAATAAGACGTATATTAATGCCTCCTGCTATTCGTTAAATACATATATGTTATTTGTCGTCTTGTAAATACATGTCTATTGAGTTCACAGATGAAATTAGCCATTAAAACATCTAAAATGACCAAATATCAAATGTGCTTTCATTTTAAGCATATGCAACTCGATAAACTCCACCTGACTTTGTAATGTCCGGCCTTTCATTAAAAAATGCGCAAGCCCTGGACACGCCCTAAAAAGGAGAGCGCCATCCGCCAAGCACTTTGCTTTTCACTTCATGAAAATCTAGTATCTCAGGAGTCTCTCAGGAAACTCAGACTTGGTTGTTTAAAATGCTTATAAATGTTTTTATTTGATTCTTTGTGATTGCAGATGAGACAGCCGTGACAGACGTGTATTCAGAATTTACATTTACATTTATTCATTTAGCTGACGCTTTTATCCAAAGCGACTTACATTGTTCTAATGTAATTACCAGTGTTACAGCCACTGGAGGCAAGGTGGGTTAAGTGTCTTGCCCAAGGACACAACGACAGTATGAACTGTGGGGAGAGTGGGAATCGAACCGCCTACCTTCCGGTTGAAAGACGACCACTCTACCCACTGAGCTACTGCCGCCCCTGTTGGAGGCAATAGAAAAGGCCTTCTAGACTGTGCAGAGAGTGTCAGCATCCGAAGACCTCAAACTCCGGGTCAGGCTTCACTTTATACATAGGCCTATTGACCACTTGCCAAGAGGAAAGTATTTTTAAGGTAAGTTAAGGCTGAATTAGCCATTAGTTTTTTTTTGGTAGTTTATCTCACACATAGGGCAGTATCTTGGCTTGGCAGTGTTTAAGACGGTGGTATATTTTCTATCTTGTGCCCGATGCAGCTACCTCCTGCCCATCTGCGGCTCTGCCAGCCCTGTGAAGGGTGGTGGTTTAAAAAGCACGCAAGCAATTAATTTAATCAATTTAATTATTATTATTGTGCACATGCTATAGTATAAAAATAAAAAAATACATCAAATGTATTAAAATCCTAATTTCTAAATTGCTTATTATTAAACACATTTTTATGTATTTAAAATATGTAAAAAAAATAATTTTAAATATTCTCTAATAATTTTGACTTGTATCCTGAAACAAACAAAACTAACAAATGACTAATCTACCTAAATTTCTTTTATTATTTACAACCAGGGCTTAATGGAAGCACAAAAACACTGCTTTGCTTATAAAAAAAGCCATTAAGCCAGGACAGCACATGGCTATAATATAAAAAAAAAAAAAAAAAAAAAATATATATAAAATATATATATATATATATATATATATATATATACACATTATGATTGAGGTGGAGAAAGGGTAAAAGTTTTGCTTAAACAAGGAGAAAGCGGGGCTTTTGAAACTCTCGAGACGCAGCCTGATTAGGAGCTTGGATCTGTTTGGAGTGCTTATTGGGGCGGCAGTAGCTCAGTGGGTAAAGTGGTCGTCTTTCAACATACTGTCGTTGTGTCCTTGGGCAAGACACTTAACCCACCTTGCCTCCAGTGGCTGTAACACTGGTAATTACATTAGAACAATGTAAGTCGCTTTGGATAAAAGCGTCAGCTAAATTAATAAATGTAAATGTAAATGTATTGGTCCTGCAATCATCCATATCTCTGCCTAGGACTGGACCAAGTCCTGACAGGTGTGACGCCTGTCTGCTCTGTCTGTGCTGTCTGCTCTGTCTGTCTCAGACCTGCACTGCTTTCCACGCAGAACCCTGCTCCAGAGCTTGTTTTGAAGCTTTGAAGAGATCATGCAGTGTCCATGTGATTGAGACCAATTACATTTACATTTACATTTATTCATTTAGCAGACGCTTTTATCCAAAGCGACTTACATTACCAGTGTTACAGTCACTGGAGGCAAGGTGGGTTAAGTGTCTTGCCCAAGGACACAACGACAGTATGAACTGTGGGGCGAGCGGGAATCGATCCTACTACCTTCCGATTGAAGGACGGCCGCTCTACCACTGAGCTACTGCCTACCAATTAGGTCAACTATGACAGCTTTACATGACTTGAGTAAAAGAAAAATCCCTGTGTGGGTTTTTCTGTCTTTATTCCACTACTAAATAATCTAAAACACGGCAGTTTGTATAAAATACTCTACAGCATGTCCAGACATGTAGCTGTAGGTTTTGTTTAGTGCAGAGACAACATAGTCTAATGACTCTAAAATAAAAAAGAAATGATAAAAGTAATATAATTTAATAATAATAATAACCAGCGCTGCATATATTCTTGATTTTTAATCTACCTTATATATGATCATAATGATGGTACTACCAGGCCACTTCTAAAGTTTTCTTTGCAGCCATATATAGTGTTCCTGAGTAAACAGCTTGTAGATGTAAATTGGTTTCTCCCTTGTCATAGTGGAGTTCACTTCCTGTCACTGGCCCAAGGCTGCACACACAATGATGAACGCCACCCACATGAGCTCCCTAACAGGCAGTCAGGCCAATGAGCAGGGTGACACAGGGGTCATTTGTTTCTGTCACAAGCACGGAAATAGTCTCCCAACTCCTTGTGGAGTGGACAAAGCAGGCATGCAGTCAGTGGTCCGCCGCCAGTGCGGGATGTGCTCTTGTTGTGATTACCTGCCTCTGCAGAGGAAAAGCCTTCTCTGAGGACCTGTGGAAAAATGCTGCTGTCTGCCAAGTGCCATGATTAGCACCCCGGCCTGTTCCTGGGTCAGCTCAGAGGGCAAAAGTGTCTACACAGCCAGGGGATTTCCACAATCTCTGTCGGTGCTGTAATTATTATTGCTTACAGTAGAGCCCCACTCTCAGAGCCACATTCCTCTCTGTGTTGTAGAGCACCATTATTCCATTTACTGTGACAGATGAGCTGCTGCCTTTACATGTGGTTTAAATATTGTGTAGTTAATAACCCCAATTTTTCATTGCCTTTTTATGTAAGTAGATTGAGAGATTAAAGGGTGGGATCTCATGTTAAAAGTAACAACCAGAATTGTCTCAAAGGACCAACACATTTATAACTGATTGATTGGCATAGTGTAGTAAAAGGACTTCTACTGCCTACCGTCGGGACGTAGCCGCTGCCAGGCCTGCTCTGTTTTACAAACTCTCTTCTTCCATTTGCCAGAAAAAGCATGACCAGTTAATTGTTTGGAACTCTGGCTTATCTTGGCCATCAAAGCAACAAAAGCCATAATTATTTGCAAAATAAACTGGCTTTCCTGATTGTTAGAAAAATAATGCATTAACCAGTTCCAGATAAACTTTGTTTTCCACTGAGTTGCTACCATCTCAATAGGAGTACACAGCCCACCAGTACTTAGTGCCGGTTTCATTGGTCCTCTCTGGAAGTTCTTTGCATTCATGCTCCAACTCTGTAAACATGAATTTCTTATATAACCAATGATTACCTTAAAACCCTTTCGCCTGTGGTGCTTCCTTCCTACCAATAGCCCACATAAAACCATTTCTGTGTGTCTTTCTTCTATGCACAGAGCCCGGATTCTAATGTGTACCTCTTCCCTCTCTGGCCCACCTCCACGAGACAGAGGAAGCCTGGCACTTGCATGACACTCCAGTCCTGGGCAGCTGGGATCTGGGGGTGCTCCCTGCAGTTCTACAGTGTGCCCCCACCACTCTTAAATCTGCCTTTTTACTTCCAGCCAGAGCTTTAGAATACAATACAGAGGAGCCCTGTGCTCAGCCGTGGGTGTACTCACATCCACACGTTTAGAAGCCATTGAAGAAACAAGACCAAAGGCAGAAATAGGGGCAGACGCCTCTCAGATGCTGGTCTTGGCTCAATGTGCCACTTGACACAGACGGCCGCACACAAGATAACTGTTGTTTATTGTTTATGGAAGGACTCTCTGCCACACTCCATGCTCTCTTCATCTGGAAGTTCCTAGGCCACAGCCAAGAGCCACACACTGTATCTACTGTATGAGAATATATGCATGTTTGTTTGTTTCCTAAAAAGATTTAACAAGGAAGCTGTCTTGTATCAGTGAGGTCTGATTTAGGCAAGTGAGAAGCTTTTGGAGGACTTTATGACAATTTAAACATACTGTACATCAAGGGTGGGCAATTATTTTTCCTCAAGGTCCACATTAGAACATGGGATTGTTGTGGAGGGCCAGGCGATCACAATGAACTCACTTATGCTCAGTAAAAGCACATTTCTTTTGCCTAATGGAAAGGTATTTACCGTTTGGACAACAGATTATACTATCATTATAGGTTTATTTGTCTATGATGAGCCTGAGACTACAGCTGGACAGTGATTAGCCTGATGGGATGAGAGTCTGAATATAGTGGGGTAGCCCTGGGCAATATGAGCAGTCCTGCTGACGACTGTACCAACAGGGTCACAGCCCCTCCAGACATGTCCAGAATGAAAGCGCGAGTAAACAGGCGTAATAGCGAGAGACTCAAAGAGACTTGGACTGTCTTCTTGTAAATAATTGCATTCATTGTTCTTTGCCTCTGTTGGTTATGGTCACAAGCTGTTTGGTAGGCCCCTGTCTGTCTGGTGCTCCCCATGAGCCCGGTGTCAGCCCCTACGCCCCCGAGGGGTGCGACTTGTGCCAGGGGTGAGGATGCCAGCTCCCTGACCCGGTGGCCCTGCGCCTGATGTGCCCACGCCAGGAGCAAACGGTCCCCGGGCCAGCTTCAAGACTCAGGGGTGCTGTGCGCATGCTGCTCTGCTGTTAAATAAAGCTGGTTCAAAGAGCACATTCCTGCCCCTAGCCCTGCAGTGCAATAGCAAGCTCTCTCACTTGCAGTGTCAAAGCAGCAGATTGTTTCATTTTATTGCTTGCCTTTATCTTGACTGACTGAGCTAAAATCTGATTGGATGAAGCGTGTTATTAGCCTCCGTTGTTGGCTGTGGGAACAGCAGATGCCCTATTTGGACCTGATTACCTGTAGTCCTTATCTTAAGTGAAGAATTCATTCCAAGTGCTTAGATGTTTGAAGAAAGCTGCCTCTCTACATTGTGAGTACAGTGGGGCTTATCTGAACGTAAACAACAACTTGTTGTGTAAAGTGTTTGCCAACTGGAGTCAAAAACACTGCTCACAATGCACATCTTATAAATAGTGACATGGTATGCCAGTGGTCAGTTCGAAGGACATTGCATCAGTTACATTTTAAGCAAAAATACTTAACTGTTTGCAATTACACTGCTGCAAACTCACATGGGACCTTCAGCTCAGATGAGACTCTATTGTGGAAATCATGTTTGCTGACCACTGTCTATTAGAGAGAGGTTCTTCATTCTTTACGTGTCAGCCACCCATTAAAATGACTATGAGTCTACATATTTGATTGATTTTGAGGCCATATATTTTATGGTAAAAGGTTACATAGTGTTGCTTTAAGTTACATAAGTTATAAGTTGTTATATCCAATCCACTTTATTATATACAGCACATTCTATATGCAATTAGAAACCATTGTGGGACTAATGAAGGTTGTCTTGTCTTATATACATTTTGCAAACAAAGTTTCCAAAGTACTTATACTGTACATGTTGTTCAAGCTCAGTTTTTGGTTTGACAAAAATATTTTGGCAACAGATGCAAATCAGCAACCAAAGATTAACGGATGCAACATTTTAAGCACGGAAATTGACAGTTTTGACAGTATAACTGTATTTTGTTGAAAAATATGGGATTGGTAAAGCAGAATTAAAGACTACCTCTAAAGTGACACATAAAAGCATTCCGAATCAATTGTTCACACATTTCAATTGGGCATATTTTAATGTCAGGTCTGAACACATCTTTGTAGGTGACATAAAGTTTTTTCTCTGACCACCTTCAGTAAATGTTTTAGTTATGCAGTCATTTGATAAGCACAAGAAACTATTTTTGCCTTCTACTTGTACAACAATATAGCCTCTATTCTCTTAAAAGTGTTATCAGAATAAGAGTTTACAAAAGCAAGTGTGGGAACTAGCACAGCATCACTTCAAGTGCAGAACCTCAGTGACATCATGGGTACGAGTGAGTGAGGCTTTAGCAAACATTACAGTGTACTGCAGTGGCTAAATGGAACACACAGGCTGAGCTCACCAATGGAAGTCAGATGCCCGGTCCTTTCTACATCTGCTTATAGGTCTAGGAAACACAGACTCGGGGGCCTCAACGGGGCCCATACGTCTGACTTTATTGTATGGTAAATGTCAGAAAATAAATGCAGGCTTCAGTAACAAAGATAAATTGGATCTAATCTGCTCCAGGCTGCTGTGTTTGATCTGCTCCCCCTTTAGTACAACTACCCTCATCTGGACATAAAAACTCTTCCACTCATTCAGGATGTTATGGTATTTTGCTGTATAATAAAGTGACGTCACATTGGTGCATAACTGTTTTCTTATGTTGCTTGACATCATGAAAACCTTGGGTCATGTACCAGTGAACCACTTACAGTTCTATACATCTCATCTTTGGTCGTCGTGGTCATTTTGTTCATCAGCCTCAAAAAAGCATGGTTGTGAAATAGATTTTTTAGGTTTAGATGTGGGGTTTTCCATCCGTCCATGTAAATTGTAAATTTCAAATCTAACCTATATCTTATACAATGCCTGGATTAAGTAGAGCCTTTATATGACTCTCAAGAAGATAATGTTCATGTGAGTTAGTAATGTGGAAGAATTAATGCAAAAATGGTTGTAGGTGGGGAATGTTTTATCAGCTTTGATTGAGGCCAATCATTATGCTGCAAAAGAGCAGAGATCAAAGACAGAAGGAACAAAAAAATCCTATGCCTACAGGTATAGTCTATATACCCTCATATATAATATAGCAGTTAAACTGGAAGCATTAAACAGCCGCCCACGCACACTCACTTTCCCGGCTCGAGTGGGTCTATCCTGGAAGATGTGAAACCCACAGGTTTTGATCATGTGTTTGACATCAGATAGAGCATAACAGGTGAGTGAGTAGAAAAGAATGCAATACTAAAACAGATGCGTCGTAGCGTCTTTTAATTACAGTTGTCTTTACAAAAGTCACTTGCTCTACAGTTACCTAAAATGTGTCTAAACAAAGGTGTGGCTAAATGTATCAACAGTTAGCAACTAATAAATGTTCAACACATATTTATTGTTTCAAGCTACTAATTTAGTGCTTATTCCAGACATTATAGAGCCTGAGCTGAAAGTAATTTCAGTTAATTACTTCTTCATGGCACAGAAATAATGAACCTACTGTTAAATAAGATAACTCCTCCTTGTCTGTGCCATCATTTCCACCAGCGGACACTAGTGGCACTGCCGTCAGAATATTCAATGGAGTCCTAAAATTATTTTTACCATACTGCGCTATTTATATCAGCTGACAAGGCATCTTAAACTTTCTTCATGGTGGCTTCTGTTTATTTTCTGGTTCAAGTGAAAGTAGTGTGATTCCCCAGTGCACCATATACTTTTAGAAGCAGATGAAGATGTTCAGATAAGTAAATAATCATCAAAATATGTTGGAGTCACTCTGCTTATACTTGTATGTATATTTAGTACGTATTTGTGAGGTGGCAGTGGCTCAGGTTGTCCAATAAACGGAAGGTTGGCGGTTCGATCCCCGCTCTCCTCGGGTTCATAGTGTCATTGTGTCCTTGGGCAAGACACTTCACCCACCCTGCCTTCAGTGTCTATGGCACTGGTGAACTCCTGCCACAGTCTATCTGTTTGACTACAAACATACTGCTCACATAAAGAGTAGCTATGTACAGCTATTTCTTTTCGAGGTCATAAAAATAGAAATATTCTCATTTCATAAAAGCAGCACATGGTTCAAATGCTATGCCTTTCTAGACTTCCGGGCAGCAGTAGCTCAGTGGGTAGAGCGGTCGTCCTTCAACCGGAAGGTAGGTGGTTCGATTCCCGCTCTCCCCACAGTTCATACTGTCGTTGTGTCCTTGGGCAAGACACTTAACCCACCTTGCCTCCAGTGACTGTAACACTGGTAATTACATTAGAACAATGTAAGTCGCTTTGGATAAAAGCGTCAGATAAATGTAAATGTAACTTCCTTCCTCATAATACAAAGTTATATATTTCTCCTTTTTCCGTTTGCCCCCTTGCACTGAAACCAGAAAATCAATGTGCAGCATGCACATTGTTAAACACTGATGTAGAACCTGGTCTTCACTACGCATGGGGCCAGACGTGATTGAGTCGAGATCTGGTTTGCGCTGTTTGAAAATACGGTCTCAATTACTTTGTGCAGGTTTCCCACAAACCCCCAGCTTTATATACTGTAGAAGGACACATGTGTATGCTCACATCCTGACATCCCTGCTTAAATTAAAGTCAGATTGCTATCGTATCAAATGCTCTTGTATTAGAAGGCCCCTTCAGAAGCCGCTTATTGAACTAATTGTCCTGATGCATTGGTGAGCTGAGGTGGATGAACATGGCCGTATGGCATGAGGTGAACGGGGAAAACACATGGTGTCACAGTGTGTGGCTCTGTGTGTTGTAATGAGTCTTATTACCAGTTTAAACTGTGGTTTGATGATAATGACAAGCACAGTGGATTCCTCTTCGGGGATGGGAACTGCAGCTTTGAATGTTAAGTGCTCCATTTATGCCTTATGGATTTAGACATTTAGTGCAGCTCTGCTGTTTAACTATTGTCCAAATGGTTAATGGCATGGAGTTTGTATAGAGCTTTTTCACCTACTCAAAACCCAGTCGACTCAGACATCCTCGGTCGACTCTGGTCTTTCTGTGAGAAGTCTGCATGTCCTCCATGTGTTACCGTGGGTTCTCTCCGGATACTCCGGCTTCTCCCACCGTCCAAAGACATGCATGTATAGGTTAATTGGCAACGCTAAAGTGTCCCTAGTGAATGAATGTGAGAATGAATGGTTGTCTGTCTCTAAATGTTAGCCCTGCGACCAACTGACCATTGTCCAGGGTGTACCTGGGTGTGCCTCAAGTCCAAAGCTGCTGGGATAGGCTCCAGTCACCCGCGACCCCTAACGGGACTAAGCGG
This sequence comes from Perccottus glenii, assembly GCA_024416835.2. Lineage (NCBI taxonomy): Eukaryota > Metazoa > Chordata > Actinopteri > Gobiiformes > Odontobutidae > Perccottus > Perccottus glenii. The sequence continues at coordinate 178,247 of JALDQB020000061.1, forward strand.
TAGAAAGTGAATGAATGAATGAAAAAAATAAAACCATTTTGAAAGAAAACCAACAACCTCTAGTTCAAAGTTGACATCACAATCTTAAATAACTGCTGACCAGATGGTTTTGACCCTACAGGAAACACCATTATGGCAATGTAAGCCATTTCTTTTTTCTGTTTTTCTTTTTTATTATTCATTCACTTCTACCCCCAATATGGATAAAATATTGTCATCCACTTTGCATTTACAATTCTATAAGCAAATATATTTCATTGTTGTTCAAATATGTTATGGGCCATAAGCTGCAGAGTCATTCCCCTTTCTTTTGTCTCTCTGTTCGCTTTTTAGTCACGCACTTGTGAGTACTGTACAGTTGAGTCAGTGAATGCAGACCACTGGTACAGTGAGCTGCCATGATCCGCTCCAGTGTTCAAAGGCGTCTGAGTGCCCTCTCCTGCTTTGTCAGGCCCACACAAGAGTTTATGAAGTGTACATTGGGAAAGGATGACGCTAAGGGACTTTGGATGTGTGTGCTTGTGTCTATGAGCAGTGGTGGAGGAAGTACTTAAGTTTAGTACTTAAGTAAAAGTACAACTACCCTGCAAAATATATACTTAAGTAAAAGTATAATTACTACATCAACATCTTACTTAAGTAAAAGTCATAAGTACATACTTTTAAATTTACTTTAAAGTATTTTTTTAAGTAAAAGTAAAAGTAAAAATCAGTTGTATCAATGTCTGGGCTGTTCAATTGTAACAATCACAAACAATATCTATTGTGTACTGGAAAGAGTTGTGCAATACTGACACTGTAAAAATCTGGTTATTTACTTATTACTCAAATAATAATTAGGCTAAGCCAATTATGACATACAATTTATTTTATTTTTACTATACTATTAAGAGCAGTAAAAAAAAACCTCAAAAGTACACAGGTGAGTGTTATTCTGAACACTTTAATCAAATTTGTATGACCAGTTTATTCTGCTCAACAACAGTTGCTTTAGTCCTTTACGGGGAAAAACGTAGCTAAAACTGCATTTGAGGCTTATACTCCATTGATTACAGAAAATCCAAAAGCATTAGGCTAATAATGTATAACACATTAGAATGAGAAAAAAATAAGCACCAAACAAAATTTGATAAAGCAGTAGTTTGCTCATCTCCAAAAATGTAACGTACTAGCAAGCTATCGTCCCTGCTGTGCTAATAACCAGCTAAAGAAGTTGCCCTGTTAGGGTACCACTAACTTACGTCAAACAAATATTATACTGGTGTAATATTTTTGTTATGTTGACATCCGTTTTTCTATAACAGTCATAGCACCATGTCATAGCAAGTTTGTAACTTAAATATTAATAATTAGCATTGCATGTCTTACCTCTATATGTTTCTTCAAATTTGAAGGGGAGTTTTTAAACTCCAACAGTTCTTGGCGTTGAGGTAGGCACTTGACACATTGAAAACGCCAGGAGTCATTCTTTGAACCTTTAAATTCAAACAACTTGCTTAAATAAGGCCAGGGATGTCTCTCAGAATCAGAGCTGCAGGGCACAGGCTCAAGCTCAGTCGACGTTGTTGGCTCTTCCATGTTTGATATTTGATGTCTACCGTGTCCTTTTCTTCGATTTACAACAGTTCCGCTTGTGTTGTTTCAAAATGCGCGCTGAGCGCATGAGTTCTTTGACCAATCAGATCTCTGATCTGTTTCAACGTGCATTGGCCAGCAACGCCAAAACGTCAGTCGACTAAAATTTTTTTTATGCAAGATTTGGAAGGATGTAACGACACGCATTTTAATAATGTAGTGGAGTAAAAGTACAGATAATTGCTGAAAAATCTACTTGAGTAAAAGTATAAGTATGCATTATTTTTTTTACTTAAGTAAAGTATAGATACATAAAAATTTACTTAAGTACAGTAACTAAGTACAAATACTTCGTTACATTCCACCACTGTCTATGAGGCTTCACTCCCATCGGGTATTCACATATTTGCGCGTTTGTGTTCAACTATGTGTGTGTGTGTGTTCTGTTTTCACACTCTGGGACTTTGTCCTCTGAAAGGTGTGCCAGGCAGTCAGCTGAGAAAGAAGGAAAACAAGATCAGAGGCTGGTTGCTGTGTTAGAATTGGGACAAAGAGAGAAAGAAAACATGCCGCTTTAGGGAATGGCAGACACACAGAGAAAAAGTGATTGCAAAAAACTGGCGCCGACATGCGGTGCAACTTTGTTTGAAGCCTGTGCCAGATGTTTGTGCATTGCAAATATCCCAAACATAAAAAAAGCAGGATTGGGCTAGGTTAAGGATAACCCGGTATAGCTTTCAGTCAGGTTTAGTCTTGTTAATAAATTAACTCAGTAGCATACAAGTGAGAGAGTCTGTTTACTTTTTTTAGGTCTTAAAGGATGCTCATGTGCTCAGGTGCTTTGTATGTAGCCCCAAACAAACTATCATCTGTCTTATCTTTTTTTATATAAATTCTCAAAGGTAATACCACAACATTTCATCCATAGATGTGGATAAGATGTCTATGGCAATGGTTATTTCAGATTAATTTTATGCCTGCAATACAGTTATGTAACAAAGAGCACTTGGCTCAGTGCTGACTGTAGTTTCTTCTTCTGCAACAGTGCCCCTAAAGACACAGGTTAGTTTGGCTGTACACTCCCTGGGCCAAGGCACAATTATGTAGTATCCTAAACCACTGGAAACACTTTGTACTACCTCGGCCAATACTATTATCATGGGAGATATAAATATTCATGTTGACACCCCCTCATGCCATCTTGCTGCTGATTTTCTTCAGCTGCTAGACTCCCTCAACCTACAACAACATGTTGATGTCCCCACAGATTCCAAGGGACACATACTTGATTTAATCATTTCAAACTCAGCTTTCATCAGTAACCTACAGGTTTATGATCTTGGAGTTTCAGATCACAAGGTTGTGGCAATGGAGTTGCCCCTTCCTTTCTCTCACATCAAACCAAAGAGACAGATCTATTACAGAAAGTTGAAAAACATCAATGCGGATGTCCTGGTCCAGGACCTTCAACATATCTCTCTCTCCATTGGCCTTTCTGACTTGGTTTCCGTTGCTGACTCGGTGGATTTTTATAACCAGTCCCTGAGCAGTCTCCTGGACCTCCATGCCCCTCTGATATCAAGGACCGTCTCATTCACACGATCAGCACCTTGGTACACCTGCGAGCTGCGAAAGATGAAAGCGGCTGGGCGTGTCCTTGAGCGGCGGTTCAAGGCCTCTGGACTGACTGTTCACAAACAGGCATACAGGGAACAAAAGAGGGCTTATGCAGAAGCTCTGAGAGACGCGCGGTCACGGTATTATTCCACTATCATCAATAACAATCCTGGAAACTCAAAACAACTTTTTTCAACAATAAACCACCTTTTAAAACCCCCCGTACTCTCCCACTCTGAGACCACTGAGGAGAGGTGTAATATGTTTATCACCTTTTCAAACAAAAAGTAAATAATATCCGCTCTCAACTCACTACCACTGCTGCTCTGCCTCCTCCAACGGAAGAACCAGCATTGAAGATTGTCCAGCCCCTTAGCTCTTTCACTGATGTCACACAGGAAGAAGTGGAGGATGTTATCAGAAAGATGAAGCCGGCCACCTGTGCCCTGGATCCCTTCCTTCCACTCTGCTGAAGGCCAACCTCTCTGTTGTCTCTCCACTCATCACCAAGATAATAAACAACTCCCTTCTGGTTGGTCATATCCCATCCACATTAAAAACAGCTGTCATCAAACCTCTACTTAAAAAACCAACTATGGACCCTGAAGTTCTCTGCAACTATAGGCCCATTTCAAACCTACCATTTCTATCCAAGGTTTTGGAAAAAACAGTTGCAGTACAACTTCATACTCACCTCAAAAAAAATAACCTGTTTGAAAAATTTCAGTCGGGTTTCCCCTGGTCATAGCACTGAAACAGCCTTGGTCAGGATCACCAATGACCTTCTGATGGCAGCAGATACTGGTTCCCCATCACTACTTATCCTGCTAGATCTAACAGCTGCTTTTGACACAGTAGACCACAACATTCTCTTACACCGCCTGAAACACACCATTGGACTTTCAGAAAATGTTTACGACTGGTTCATTTCATATCTGACTGGCAGAACTGAGTACGTTGCCCTGGGCAAAGCCGAATCACTCACTCATAATGTCACCTGTGGTGTTCCTCAGGGCTCTGTGCTGGGTCCCACACTTTTCTCCATTTACATGCTCCCCCTCGGTAAAATCATTAGTAGACATGGTATATCATTCCATTGTTATGCTGATGATACACAGCTGTATTTAAGTACAACCTCCACTTTCTCTGCTCCCCTACCAACATCCACACTGACCACCTGCCTGGAGGAGATAGAGATGTGGATGAAGCTCAATTTCCTTCAGTTAAATTGCTCTAAAACTGATGCCATCTTAATCGGTACACCACATCAACTTCGCACTTCAACCATCACCAGCATCACTTTTTCCGCCAAAATATCTCCTTTCCACATCGGTCAGTAATTTGGGTGTCAAAATGGATCCTCATCTCACCTTTGACACCCACATTAAACACCTATGCAAGACCTCATTTTTTCATCTCAAGAACATTGCCAAACTCCGCCCAACACTCAGCCTGGAGGATGCAGAGAAGCTCGTCCATGCCTTTGTTTCTTCCAGGCTGGACTACTGTAATGCACTCCTCATCGGGATCTCTGGCAAAAGCATCCAGAGACTTCAATACATCCAAAATAGCGCTGCCAGAATCCTGATGAGGGTGCGCAAGCATGAACACATCACCCCCATCCTGAAATCTCTTCACTGGCTCCCTGTCAAACTTAGAATTGAGTATAAAGTTTCCCTCCTCACCCATCAGTGTATTCACGGACATGCCCCCCTCTACCTGCAGGAACTTCTCACCCACCCGACCTTTTCACACTCTGCACGCACTCTTCGTTCTGCAAACTCAAACATCCTCCAAATTCCCAGAACAAAACTTTGCAGCATGGGTGATAGGGCCTTTTCATCGGCTGCTCCGAGGCTGTGGAATACCCTCCCGGACTACCTGAGGGCCCCACAGACTACTGATGCTTTTAAACGCAACCTAAAAACATTTCTTTTTATAAAAGCTTTTCAATGAACGTTTTTTTTTATAGGCTTATGTTGTTCTGTTTTCTTTTTATATTGAATTACTTTGATTTTTTTAGATGCTCTGTAGCACTTTGAGATTGTCCAAATGTAAAGTGCATTACAAATAAAATTTATTATTATTATTATTATTATAAACAGGTGAGTATATGCATGTAAAGAGGCCTGGCTTTTGACAGTGTATGTTAGGACAAACTGAGAACTTCTCAACCACTGGGAAAAGTGGAGAGCTGATCTCTACTACCACCATCAGATCCCTGCGCTGTGTCATCGGTCGTTTACATCTTTATTTACATCTACTATATAATTCTTTTGTATATGTAATTGTGTTATTTAGAATTTATTTCTGCACAAGTTTTAGGGTTACCAGGTACCCCGCCCAAAATCAACTTCAAAGGTAGTATGTAGCATAAATACAGAAGTGCTGGATAAATTGTTGATTGATCATAAATATTGGATGTCCCATTTTGTTTTTACTTCCACATTCCGCAGTTCTTATAGAAGTCTATGGTATTGTCTGAACTCTTATTAAATAGGTGTCACTCTTTATCAGAACCGTGCTACTATTAAGGCTGCCAGCGTGGATATCATTGAGTCAAGTTTATTATGTTTACCATATGATGTTATGTGAAACATCATAAAGGAGGATTAAGCTGACTTGATGTAGTCTTACCACATTGATTAGGTAAATGTGATTGCAGATATAGAAGAGACTGACAGACGGACTAACTGCCCTGCCACCCACACTGTTGACAAGGCTGGGCAGATGATGACGTTGTTTGTTAAAGTACAAACAGTTACTGCAACAGCCGACGCGAGCACTCTTTGAACTGCAGATGAATTGCAGGTCTATAAACAGCTGTTCAGAGTGACCTTACCCCACAAAAATCAATGTGCACAAACATACCTGGAAGGCATGGCTGGTAACTGTAAAATAGAGGTTGGAGTATATGCATTCTTTGTGTGTTTTCTGGAGTACACTGATCTTTCCGAAAAGTCAAGTCAGTCTTTTTACATTGTCATAGTTTGCAATAGTGCTTTTGACCCAAGTTCATCACATTGGACTAGTGGACTCAACCCAGTGGAAAACTCTGTGGAGCTAGCTAAACACACACACAAGTGTCAAGGTGTTCTTTTCAATGATTAAAAGTCCCATTGGACTTGCTAACCTCTTATACCTATCTGCAATGAAGGTAGAAAGAATTATGGCGTCATGGTTCAATAGCTATGATGTGCCGAGTTTTCACACACATCTGGGCACAGTGCACAACTGCACACTGTCTGGTTGGCATTTGACCTCATCACTAGGAGTGATGTCCTCTAGGCTCCCCTGTCATATTGTGTGACAAGGTCTGATTGGTGCCTTGGAGTTATGCATTAGTTATCTCCCCCTGGAAAAGCCGTGCCCTTGTTGCTTCATATAGCCTGGCTCTAGTGACCGGCCATTGATAAGGCTAATGTCTCCCGATAGCTACCAAGCTTTCAAGTCCCGTCACAAAACAGCCGGCTCCCTTTTATGTTGTTTTCCCAAGCCAAGGACAGGCAGGGCTCCCTACAGGACCAAGCTGGCTAATCAGTAATCACTAACTTGCTGAGGCCAGCAGGCCCCTTCAGGTGGACTGCTTTTAAACTCTTCTTCAGCTTATTCTTTACTATTATTTGACGGAATGCACTGAATGGACTGAATGCACTAATGCTTTGTTTGAAGGATGTAAAGAAATGGTTGTCTCTAAACTTTTTAAATTTCAATGAGAGCAAAACAGAATTGATTGTTTTTAAACCCTCTGGCTCTGTGACTTCTACAATTCCAAATTTAGGTGAGTTATCACCATATGTTAAGAAACATGTAAAAAATTTGGGTGTTGTATTCGATGAGCAAATGAAATTTGATAGACAGATTAATACTGTGGTTAAATCCTCCTTCCTCCAACTGCGGCTTCTTGCTAAAGTAAAACCATTCCTATCTTTTAAAAACCTTGAAAAAGTGATACATGCCTTCATTACCTCCAGATTAGATTACTGTAACTCACTGTACGCTGGGATTACTAAAACAGCTCTTTCTCGTTTACAGCTGGTTCAGAACGCAGCAGCAAGATTTCTGACCAAGTCTCGTAAGCGGGATCATATTACTCCAATTTTACACTCTTTACACTGGCTGCCTGTACGCCATAGAGTTGATTTTAAAATTGTATTAATCGTGTTTAAGTCACTACATGGTATGGCCCCTTCCTATATATCTGAACTTTTAATTGAACGCAGTGAAACAAGATCTCTCCGGTCATCAAACCAAAGACTTTTGTTCACACCAAAGACGAGGCTGAAGTCCAGGGGCGATCGTGCCTTTTCATCTATCGCCCCAAGACTTTGGAATGAGCTGCCCTCTGTGTCCACTTTTAAGTCAAGATTAAAAACCTACCTGTTTGACAAAGCTTTTTTTTCTGGTTGAAGAACTGTGTTTTACCATGATTCTATTTTTTTAGTTTTTAGTCTTTATCTCTTCAAGTTTATTTTTTAAATGGCTATGGTACTTTTTAATTCTTTAAATTTTAATTTTCAATCTCTCTTTACTGTATAATTGTGTTGTGTGTTTTTTTTTTCACAGCCTGTTGTTAAACAGATTTGTCGCCTTAGTGGCGCGAAAATTTTCACGTAATCGTGCTGCTCGTATGAGGAGGTTTGCAAGGTACCAGCTGAAGTGCAGCAAGGACTTTGCAGCTTTGATTACGGACTACAGTTCCCGTACATCGACATGGTAAGAATTAATATAATGAAATGTCATTGGATACAATTGAAAAGTGTATTGTGAAATTTGAAATACAATATGTGTATAATGTTTTTTTTGTAATTACGACAGTAGCGTTCTAAAGGTAATAATCATGTAACTTAATATAATTTGCTGGTTAATATTAGCTACATTCTTGTATTAAGACACCCGTATTCAACGGGACACATAACTGTTATGTATGCACTGGAGTAGTAGTTTGTTGTTTATTTAATTTCACTTCAAAGTGCTGTAAGGTAATTGTGTAGGCTATGCATAAACTATATACAGTTAACAATATTTCTCCATTCTGCTGCAGGACCATATGGATTCGGCAGAGATCTGCTGTGTGGTGGCAGCATGTTCTCAGCAGCTGGACAGACTGTGAGTGGAAGGCTAATTTCAGAATGAGAAGGACATCATTCTTGTAGTTGTGCAACAGCCTGCAGCCGCATTCAAAGACAGACCACTTCATTCAGAAAACCAGTGCCCTTGGACCAACGTGTTGCAATATGCATATGGAGACTGGCCACAAATGTAGAGTTCAGAACCATCTCCCATTTATTTGGGATTGGTCAGTCAACTGCTGTTAGCATTACCAACCATGTAGCCTCTGCAATTGTGAAAATTTGCTTTCCTTTTCACATAACACAACCATGTGCAGTGGTGAAACAAAATAGGCTACCTTGTGTGTGTGGTGTATAATTTATGGAAGTGTGTGGTATATATTGTAGAGGTTCGAGGTCGAATTATAAAGTGTAGAGGTTTGAGGTAGTGTTAGGTTAAAGTGCATAGTAAATATATGCTACGGTATATTAAACAACTTCTGAAAGCAAATAAGAGTATTAACAACAACAACAGCCTCATCCTGGCTTCAAATACCCCGCACAGAAGACGTTAGATTCATGAGTTTGTTTGGACAAGACCTCAGTCCCATATGCCTGAGAGAAACCTGCCCTGGTGCATAGACACTGCAAGACTGGGTGTTACATGATGAAATGTTATGATTAAATACATTTTTCATTTACATTCATGGTGTATACAGTAATAAACAAGTTAAATTTAAGACTTTTTAAGACTTTTTAATACCACCTCTAAATAAAATTTAAGACCAAACTTATGATGGAAATACATATCAAAAGTGTAAATATACAGTAATCTTTCAAAGTAAACACACTGTTTGTTCAAAATGAACAGTATGGTAACATGACAATCAGTTGAGTTTAAGAACATTTAGAAATGTGTGTAATGCAAAAAGATAACACAAAAATCATTGCGGTCCAAAATTATATTTATTATTACAATATTTTCAGAACATTTAGGTCCCATGAACAAATACTACAATCAAGTAAATGTGAATAAATGTGTGTGTGTGTGTGTAATATGTATGTGTGTGTGTTACGTCTGTGTTCTCATCTCTCTATATAACCTGTATGTTTACTCCTGAACTGTTGTGAATATACTTGGTAAACAATCCTTTATATACTGTATGATTTTTTTTTTTCCTCAACTTTTTTATTTACTTAAAATCATCAACCAAAATAAAAGATAAAATACTAATAATAAACAAAACACTGACATGGCACTTGAGAAAGCCTTTGCCAAATAGTACTTACCGACGTATAACAATGTACATGTACACAACAGAACATACGAACCCTAGAAACAGAGGCAGGAAGGTAAGGAAGATGGTGAAAATGCCTGATGAGACACTATGGCATATGCCTGAGTTCTGCTGATTTATCTTCCAGGATATTGATTGAGGAGTCCATGCAAAAAAATATCCAGTCTTGTACGCAAGGGTTGGAAAGAGGAGAATGATTCATCTTTTGCCTCCAGAGACAAAAAATGTCCAAATTGTTGGACAATCACATCACCTGTCGCAAAACAGATACAAACAAAAAATTATAAATAAATCAATGTAATGAAAATTGTAAATATATAAATATCACATTAAGTAAGTGTGACAATGTACATTCTGCTAAACTTCTAAATCTTAAGTACCAGCAGAGACGCCTCCTGACAGCTGGTGATCATGCAGAAACCTCTGAACGACTCCTTTCATTCTTTCATAGCACAAGTCGGGGTCTGAGAACATGTTTGTTGGGTCCAAACATGCCATCTGCCTCACAATGGTGTACTTCAGTGGGCTCTTGTCTTGCACTTTCTTGACAATGTTAGTCAAACACTCCATGCAGTCTTTTCTAAATGCCAACACACTGAGCTCACCTACGCTGCTGTTGGGCCTACTCTGGAGTTCCTAACAGGAAGAGAGGGACAGGGCCTATGAGACTTACTTAAGGTTTTATGCATGTTGATTTCCTGTACCTCAACTAGGGCTGTCACGATATGATATTGCGATTATCGTACATAACATAAAACATATTATAAATATATAAATACACACACATGCTTGTATATAATTAAGAAACATTTGCATGTATATACTGTATATAGATGTATATATAATTTATATTATATATAAATATTGTATATCTAAATAACACATTTTTCTTAAATATATACATGCATGTATGTGTATTTAAATATACAAAATAATTATACACAGTACACACATATTTATGATTTAAATACAAACTTTGCAATATCGCAATATCATATATTGTGACAGCCCTAACCTCAACCATTGTTTGATATTTGACACATTTGCCTTTACCTTTAGGACTCCTTCTGCTCCTAATCCAATGTCCACATCCTTCAGACGAGCCCTTGCTTCCTTGGCAGTTGTGTCCAGTTTGACCATTTGCAGTGCTGTGATGTTACTGAGGACCTCTGCCTTGATGAACCTCTTCAGCAGGCTCTGAGAACATTATACAGTACAACATATATAAATAACAATACAAATTAAAACAAAGTGTTGTAGGGGAGTTGTTGAATTCAAATTGAAATGTCATACACTTTATCCATCCATGGCATGCTATTACTGTACCTTCATGAGAACAGCCAGATCTTTACTGATGAATGGCATCACAGGCTCATCTGTCTGGTATTTTGTCAAAAAAGTGGTGAAAGTCCTAGAGACAGCCATGAAGAAGTGCAACTTGGCAATTATGAGAGGGTCATTCCGTGCCTCTTCAAGAGTGTCATAGGATGATGTTCTAGGGTTTGGAAGTTTTTTCTTTGTCACTGCATCCACATACATCACGATCATTGGCCATATTGTAATAGCCTTGTCGACAACGGGTAGGTTTTCTATCCAGCGATGCCCACAGAATGGTAGCGGAAATACAGATGTCTTGGTCAACGTGCAGAAATCTTCTCTTCTAGCAGGGTATTATGAAAGAGTGTATGCAATGTCCTAAGCACTTTCTCCAGCTGCCACAATCAGTTGGGCACTTCCAAATGCCTCTGCATGTTCCTGTTGGAGTGTTGAAAAAAACTTCCAGTTGACATTTGGTCCATCCATTGAGATAGAAATCATATTTCTCAGGTCAAGCTGCTGCACACACTCCTGAAAATAAAAAAAAAACATGCAGACATTAGCAATACAACAGTCAACACATCTTATTTCTGACACCACCACTTCAGATTAATGTCAGACTGGGTCAGATAAAAACAATGAACACTTTATTTATCACAAATTAAGCAACATTAGCCATCCCTATAGCCATAGTGTGTATACTATTTAGACATTGACATGTAAACACCAGACTCTACTACAATTCTAAAACTCAATTTGGCTGTTTTTATTATTTTATTTATTTTAACTTGTCTAATTAACATAGTGCCCTATCCATAGTTGTTATTCACTTCATAACTCAGAAAAGCTTAACTATTATGATACATTAACAAATACAGTACAAAAGTTTAGTTAATATATATATATATATATATATATATATATATATATATATATATATATATATATATATATATAAATATATTACACTTACTTTGAAATGCTGAAGTAGGTCCTCGGCAGTTGCATGGCCCATAAACTGTGCTCCATAAAATCTTGACTGGACATGGTCATTTAACCAGTAACGCACATGCAAGTCCAGCTGTTTGCTTTTCGTCGTCTGGTTCAGTGTCTCATCAAACATAATTACAAAGGCACCGCATTTTTTGACTTCGGCAATTAGCTCTTTTTTTATATACGGCGCCAATCCAAATTTAGCCACGTATCTGGTCTTGTCTTTTCCACAGGTAAATGACTGTACTAGCGCCGAATCTGGAAACATAGCTTTGAAGACTAATTCAATTCCGTCATTAGACCTGTATGAATGGTGGCTTGTCACAGTTCTCAGCACCCAAATCACCTCTGCCCGGAGTGTTGGCGTAGAGCCACAAATTGCACGGATGTCAGGTGGGATTGTTGGCTGTGGATTTCCACATGTAACATCCAGCGTTGTAGCGTTGACATCGTTGCTAGCGAAGGAAATTGTGGAGCAGAAACTAGCAATTGCAGGCTGCTGGCTTGCCTTAACGTGAGTTTGGTGTTTTTTGCTTTGCACATGCGATTCCACCGCTCTGATCCCCATTGTCCCAAGTTGAAAATTCTTCCGACACACAACGCAGTATGCTTCGTAAGCATTTCCAGGTACTGACCTTAACCAAGAATACTCGTTCTTTTCAAGCCATTTGTTATTGAACTTGCATTTCCCATGTTGCTAGCAATATTAGCTACCTACTATATCAACCGTTGCTGTATAGGCTACACTCGCTAACGTAATCAAAAGCTGAGCAGTATGCTCCGTTATTATTGTTACGTTCCGAACTAACCATAAACAACGCAGCGCATAGACTACCGGGAAGAAATATATTTGGCTGAACAGATTGACTGCATTTTCGCGGTGACATGAGAAAAAATATTTAAGACCCATCAAATCTGAAAATAAGACAAAATAATACTTTTTAAGGCCTTATTTTCAGGAAATGTAATTTAAGACTTTTTAAGGACCCGCGGCCACCCTGACATTTTCACTTCACTTTTTCTCCAACACATAATAGCAAAGAATAATCATGAACTGAATTGTCAACTTTGTCAATTCTTTTAACATGCCAAGGGGAATGAATGTATTGTAATGACTTTACTGTAGCCCAATGATAAAGATGTAATATGTTGTCATTAAAGTACACTTTTAAACCAAGGAGAACAGGCACAGATGATTTACACTTTGGAAGCAAAAGTTAAATTTACAACTTAGGTAAAGCCTAAATCAAGTCTAAGTGCATTACCACATTGCAACATGCATAAAATGAACGGTCTGCAGACTAGCATTTAGAGAAAATAACAGGTATGTACATTAAGAATCCAAAGAGTGACATTTCCCCTGTCGTGAAAAACACTAGTATTGCCAGAATCAAAAGAGAGTGTAGACTTGAGTTTTCCACACCAGACTAGTGTAAATGTCAGCACAGCTATAAATAATCCACTCAAGTACAGATTCAAGTTGTTTTGGAGCGTCGCAAAACCGTGACGCCACGCGTTCTTGTTCATGCTCCAGCACGGTTGGCGCTCACACTACATGCGAACGCCCGAGCCCAACTAACGTGCTCTGGCCCACCTCTTCCAAGCGGGCCAGGGCGGCTAATCGAGCAGCGCCGGGCGCGGTTGAGCACTCACACTAGTCAAGCGAACGCGCTTTGGTGGTCAAGCGCTCGACGCAGTTCAAACTGGATAGTGTGAGTAGGCCCTTAGTCTAGAGCAGTCTGACCTGAAGAGACTTGAAGCCATTGCCTATTTTAGTTGTCGCGGTGTAAATTGTCAGACTTGTGAGTCTGAGTAAAATAAAAAGCAGTTTATACGGTTGGTGACACTGTTGATTTGTTGTAAATTGGGAGTAAGTTTGATAAGAGAAACAAAATCAATAACATATTATTAGCTATATTGCTCACTCAAAATAAATGGGACAAAATATAATTTAGTGAACACTGATGTAGTAGGATTAGCATACAAGATATTTCTATTATAATGTTATGTCTGTAGCACATGACTATTCTAGTCTTTCCTCTAGTCTGTCCTATAGATTCAAAATGGCCAAAATATATAATTTTTGAAATACAAATATGGGTGTATTCAAAACATCTATTTTTTTTTTTACTTATCTGGCTACTTCCTTCTCAGACAACTAAAAAAAGCTACATCACTTTGGTCAAGGCTACAGACAAAAGAGCATATTTGAATTTTGTTTTAATAAGAAACTCTTCTTTCAAAAAGGGTGAAAAAAGACCGGGATAAAACAGATGGGAACCATGAGGGGAGCAGTATAATGTGCCTCTCGTATAAATACTCTCACTAGTTGGTTTTAATACTAGACTAGACGTTTTTCTTTCCCCTCCAAGTCTTTCTATGTCTCTTGATTTTTGAAGCATTTGAATGAGGCTTTAAGAACAGGCTATAGTTGGATTGTGTGAGCGGGCGAGTATAGGACCAGAGCAAAACAAAGAACCAACTGCCAATTTGATTAGGATATCACACCTATTCACAGTAAATGTGACGTCTCAGATGTCACAGTGCCCCGCGTTCACTGCTCTTCTCTGCACACTTATTCCTCTGCTGTCCTCTCCCTCTTTAGCGCTCATCCTCTTCTGTCTGCTTCCTTTGTGCACCATATCAGTCCTTACTCCGGGGGTTTTGATGAAATCCTATTTCAAGGCAGAATGTGGTGTGTGAAATGTCATTCTCAGATCAGAGAATCTCTGAAACAAGGCCTGTCATATTATTTGGTAAGCTTGACTTCATTAGCTTTTTGTTAGCTTTCACTTCAGCTTTGACAAACACAATAGAATCCCCCCCATGCCTTCTGCAATTCTTGGCATTTTAGACTCCATTTAAGGTCCATCTTAGGGTGCACACCGGCTAAATTATTCTTATTTGCTGTATCCCTGATATATTTCTTTGTCTCTATTGTGGTGCAATAGAAAAAAGTTGAGTGCCAGACAAAATCTTGTGAACTTTTGCTGTATTCTGAGAATACAGTGTTTGTGAAGTCAGTTTAAAGGATGTAATGGGATCTATACTGAAAGCTTGACTTAACTTATAGTTGTGATTTTTGTGTGTGAGTCGAACGTGATAGCAGTGGAATCTAATGTAAAAACAAAAATAACTGCTATGAATTAATGCAGTGTAAAAAGTACATCTCAGTAACATTTTCTCTCAACGGTACATTCAGCTGTGGAAGGACAAGGCTATGTTTTGTTGTTTCAATGTCTGAACTTGTATGGTTGTCATCAATAATGTGCCTGTGTCTGGAGAACTCCATTGCTCCACTTAGCTCAATAAAATATTTTAATGGTATTTAAATGACACCATCCTTACACAATTAGCTATAATTTTCTGAAACAATAACAATTACACAGCATGATAATCCCAATGATGTTGTAAAACTCTAGTGCTGTTCAGAGAGAAAAGTGTTTCCAGACAAATTAAAGAGGAGTTGAAATTGAAGAGGGTGTCTGAGAGTTGCAGCTCAATCACCACCACAAGTTTCGTGACACCTGCAGTGAAAATTCCCTGTTGCTCTAACTTTAGCCCAAAGTGAATGTGAACATTTTTTCTCGGCCAGCGACTGGCAGGGAGCTTCTAATTGAGTTGAGACTCAGGAAATACTCATTAAGACGTTGTCAGTCGCCAGAGGACACCACGCTCAATGTGTTGAGACAGCAGAGAGACTGCAGGTATCCCAGAGCCCTGCTCCACTCCAGCTGGAGGCCACATGAAAGCAGTCTCTGAGCAGGTGTGTGTCTGGTCCGTGTGTTTTGCAGTGTTTGGCATGCCGCGTGTGCACTCAGGTGTGATTGTGAGAATCATGCATGAGTTTAATAAACTTGTAGCTCGCAGCACCATCTGCCTGGCACTGTTTGAGGGAGCAGGAGGGTAAGGGATGCCCCTGTCATCCCCAATGTGTGACAAACTCTGGATGGAAACATCTGTTTATTGTCCTGCTCTTTGCACTATCTGCCCAGGAGCAGCTGCGCCACTGGACACTAGAGTGACAACACATCTACAGGCTTACAACAAGCAGTTACATGTAACACATTCTATAGGAAATAAACATTTACGGGCGTGCATGTGCAACCATTCGAATTTCTCTAAATCCTACTAACACACCTAGATAATGTTGTTCATTGTCGAATACAACTTACTCCAATTAATGTTGTCTGAGCATGCTCCAGAGTTGGATAGCAGCATAGAGTAACAGCAGATGAGAAAAACATAAAGAACTGTATTTAGGGTGATACTTGCTCGTTTTTAGACCAGTGAGGACACACATTTTGGGTAACGCTCCCACTGTCCTTCCTGTTTGTTGTTTGTTTTGCCCCTTCATGTCGTAAAACCTTAAAAACGAAAAGGTAGTCTACTGTAGGTTATGAGGTGTTCAGGTGCTTTTGGACGGGGCAGTTGCGAGTAAGGAACGCATTGTTCTCACTTTGCTGTGTTTAAGTTGTAAAGTTGGAGTGTTACCATTGATAGAAAATTAGCTGAGTATATTATGTCAATGTCAATGTCAATTTTATTTATATAGCACCATTTCCACAACACATGGTTGACCAAAGTGCTTTACACAAAACACACAACACAATTATACAGTAAAGAGAGATTGAAAATTAAATTTTAAAGAATTAAAAGTACCATAGCCATTTAAAAAATAAACTTGAAGAGATAAAGACTAAAAACTAAAAAATAGAATCATGGTAAAACACAGATTCTTCAACCAGAAAAAAAAGCTTTGTCAAACAGGTAGGTTTTTAATCTTGACTTAAACGTGGACACAGAGGGAGCTAATCGGATGGAAGAGGGCAACTCATTCCAAAGTCTTGGGGCGATAGATGAAAAGGCACGATCGCCCCTGGACTTCAGCCTCGTCTTTGGTGTGAACAAAAGTCTTTGGTTTGATGACCGGAGAGATCTTGTTTCACTGCGTTCAATTAAAAGTTCAGATATATAGGAAGGGGCCATACCATGTAGTGACTTAAACACGATTAATACAATTTTAAAATCAACTCTATAGCGTACAGGCAGCCAGTGTATTATCATTTACCACTACAAACAAGTTATCTTCTTTTTTTCTTTTAACAATAGGCTTAATGCTGATAAATACAAAATGAATGCAACATTAGTTTGAGCAGAGCACCGCAGACACAGACATTTTCTGTTAAAATAATTACTGGGTTCGAGACAACGGAGACCGTACATGGTAAATTTAGAAATGGAAGACCGGTTCAATTCATGCAAGAATGAAACAAATCAGACAACAGCAACAATGGTACATGGGGATTTGCTTAACATGTTATCAACACATGAAGCTTTTATAGGTGTACATTATGCCCGCCTCTCAGCTCCAGGGTCGTGGATGGACGTGTATTGAGCTGACGTGTCAGTCATAGATGTGAATAAGTTTACGTGTATATGCCACTAAGTGTACAGGACAGAGTGTCCTTGTACAGTAATTAGATGTAGTTAAGTCATACGTGTATGTGGATAAGCTCATGAACTGGAGCAGGCGTGAGAGTATAATATATAATATACGATTACTACAAAATTTTCTCTCATGCATGTAAACTCGGACAAGAGTGGGAAATCCAGCTGAGAGGGCTTAATCAAGCTACGACTATAGTAACACAAGCACCATATACACAGTTTCAAACTCTCAAAGGTCTGCTGCAGTTTGGATGTGAAGAGGCACACTGCCAGTTAAAGTTACAAGAAATATTTGCATTACAGTGTCAGTATTCTTATTCACAAGTTTCATTCATTCTTCTGCTTTTAGTGCTTATTACAAGAACACTGTATAGGGCTTGGAGCTGGCTCATGATGGCAGTCTTTAAACACATCTTAAATCTAGATAGCAATTGATAGGGAATAAGAGTACTGCGCAGCTATTGTTTTTTAATCTTGCTTATTACATTTTTAATACAAGGTTGTCGCTGTTTAATCATGAGTCACAATTAAAGTGGTTAATGATCTTTAACAACCACAAAACAGTAATTTTACTTGATTAGATGCCCTTTAAAATGTTCACCCAATGTCTATGTTGACCTTTCTGTTCAATTGTATATCAATTATAAGTCTAGGTATAGATATCAAACCAAACCTTCTGTTGATGCAATAATTAAAATGAGTTTGAAGGTGTCTCTTTATTGATCATTTAATCCCCCACTGCCTGTTTCAGATTACATTGATCAGAGCTCTATCTTTGATGAAAGCAGGTGACAACTGCCACTCAGACATGAAAATCGCTCACCATTCGGCGAAATTCGCCGTTTTGAAACCAAAATAGGTGACCTACGTGAATCGTATAGATTCGATGAGAAAATGTTTAGGGGGGAGTAGGTACCGGAGAACAGGTGCGCGTGCCAGAAGGGACCGCGAGTGCATGGAAATA
Organism: Perccottus glenii; assembly: GCA_024416835.2. Classification (NCBI taxonomy): domain Eukaryota; kingdom Metazoa; phylum Chordata; class Actinopteri; order Gobiiformes; family Odontobutidae; genus Perccottus; species Perccottus glenii. The sequence continues at coordinate 196,513 of JALDQB020000061.1, forward strand.
GCACGAATGGCCTTGCTTCACCAGTTTGTTTCTCTGGGAAGGTACCATTACCTGATTGGTTTACAAGCAGATTGCATTCGCGCGTGCCAGCCAGGTTCGTGCTTACCAGAGCGTGCACACCAAGGAGTGCGGACCACTATCAGAAGCTGAAGAAGCACATCTGTCCTCTGAGATTTTACCTGACTGAATTTGGTGAGTGATGGTTTCTTTTAATATTTTCTGGTATATCTATGTTAGTTACCTAGGAGCTCTGTTGACATAAGCTAGCTAACGTTAGGTCCAACTTGATGAATTGAGTCATTAAACACAGCAGGAGAGAACGCAACGAGTTACAACTCGTTTTTCCAGGACGTGTACTGTAGATGATTTTGAGGTGAGGGGACTGACAAGGCTGAAGGTTCAAGAAACAGACTGCTGAAGAGGAGAAAAAGGCAAGGCTGAGACATGTGGCAAAACAGCGAAAGCGGGCCATAGAGACACTGGTGGTCCAGGCAAAGAAGAAAAAATGAGATCTGCTTCTAAGAGTATTACGAACGAACTATAATGTAAATTGTTATCTTTGCCAATAAAATGTGTTAAAATCTGAATTGCGTAACATTGTATTGTCTGTCATTGTTCCAATCATGATGGAAGAGAAGACAAGTTAAGCTATAGCATGTCTACCATCTCTTGTGGGGTTTATGCATTCAGCCATTTGTGTTGCCCTTATACCACATTGTGCCTCATATATACTGGACATTTTAGACCCAGTGACAGGCTGGCATGAAATGGCTTGCATAATACTTAGTAAGAAGGCCATAATATTTTTGACTCATGGCTGAAGTTATGTTTTAATGCCTCTCCCCAGGTTGGCAAAAAATGCATCTCTAAATGCATCAGATTGATGCTTTAAAATAGGGAATATTTAAAATTTTCTTCCAGGGGAGCATGCCCCCAGACCCCCCTAGAGGGGTAATATCTTTCTCGCCTTTTTCACCCCTGACCCGTTTTCATGCCTGGCCACTGCTGCTGAGGCTGATACTGAGCCGAGCAGAGGATTTGTGTGCAGCAAGTGGAGATATGGGGTCACAGTTCGTGGCAGCAAACACTATTAGCTGCAATAATCAAGTTGGTTGTCTGAGAGGATCAAAATCAGAGGAATGATGAGGCAGAGAGAATGAGCCAACACACCAGGGCAGACACTGTAGCCACAGGCAATTTAAGCACAAAGAATGCAGCCTTTTAAACTTTGAGGATTCCTAAGTAATTTGAAAATAAAGCTTTACATTTTTTGGGCCACAGTTTGGTGCACATTTGATCTATGGAGATTGTTTGTTGCTGTAGAAAACCGTGTAGAACAGATTTCAAAAAGAGAGGTCAAATGCTCAAACTGATGATGAAACATGTCCAATTGTCTCGCTCTTGGAGTCAGCTCCAGGTCGGCTGCTGAGAAACTGTACTGTGTAAGTTAAGAGGAGCTGCTCCTTTGTCTTTTTTCTCTTTAGTTAGTGTTTATTATAAGATTATTACCTTACTAACTGTTAACTTACCTCTCTATGTAATACTGAACATCCCCTTTCCAAAAGTAAGGTAAGCTACTGTTCTTGGCCAATGAAAGAGTAACCTTACGACACATACAAAGTTTGCCAAGTAACCTTCGGCACATCTTGCACATACAAAGTTTGCAAAAAACTGACTTAAAGGTAGAGGACACACATAAAACATAAAGCACAAAAAACATAAAGCACATATTAGCACAAAAAACTAATATTTCTGTACTGTGTCAGTTCACCTGCTATTTGTCTTTGCTCTTTGACGGTGTTGTATTCTCTATAGTTATTCTCTGGCAAACAAACAAACACGGAAATGTTGAACTTAAGGTTCAACATCCAACGTAAGAAATATGCCTTTAGTGATAGCTGTGTGAGTAAAATGATGTCCATTTCTTGCAATTTTTGTGCTCTGAATTAAATTTAGATCCAGGCAATGTTATTGATCCTTCAGGAGTAATTAAAAGCTCTTTTTTACATGAACCATCTGTTAAAAACTACGATGTAACTTAATGGCAGTAACTATTATGTCTTGCTACATTAAAATTAATTAATTACTGACTGATGAAAATTGAATTTCATTGAAGGTAAGGTAAGATCTGTTGTGCCTGAACGCGTTCATTGAACGATAGTTCATGAACTCGTTCATATTTTGGGCGAACGTGAACTGAACGTGCTGAATTACTGCCTGATGAACGTTACTGTGAACTCGTTCATTCTGGTGTCTGTGAACGGCACGCTCTCTCAGGTTAACTTCGCTCAATAGGTGCCCGATTTCTATAGAGCCTTTTAAAACCCGGCTAAAACACACCGCAAACGGGTCTTAATATGTAGCGGAAAAACACCAAACCTGGCAACACCAGCCACCGTCCACGCATGCGTGACGCGTCATCAAAAAAAATAAATAAATAAAGCATGGAGGCGACAGCAGCATGTAGTAAGGCGTATGATCATTTAAATTCATTCATGTAACTTGTTTGTTGAACCTGCCTGGTCTATTTTTCCAGGATTCCAATATTATGTTTTAGCATGTGGACAATGGAAAATTATTAAAATTTAAACACGTTTTCACCTTAATGATTACTGTCCTGTTTTTCTTTGAATAATTCCTCATTAAAAAAGACCATTCAAGCAGCACGTTTGTCCTCATGTTCTTGAGAATGTACTGTAGGGTTGAAAGCTGCAGCTGCTACTAGTGTGGAGTGAATGGACAGCAATAAAGTATTAAAGCAACAATGTCCCCTCAATGCTAATGTAAACCCTGGTTGGATAAGGATTAAAAATTGGATATGAAAATGAAATCTGACGCATAGCTTCATTGTTAAAACTGATAAAATAATTGCTGTCTGTGATTCTACTGTATATGGGCTGTGGCAATAATTTTGAAAAAGAATAGCTCGCAGCAACATATGGAAAAAAAGAACTATGAACTAGTTCATTTTTGGAACTGTGAACTTAGTTCAAAATTTTGAAGTTTGAACTATGAACTGAACTAGTTCATTTTAAAATTTGTGAACTGAACTTTGCTGCTCCCTGTGCATGGAATGAACTGCAAAAGGACCTAAATCTTTCTGAACTTGTGACATTGGGAGAATTTAAATCTATTCTAAAGAAGCGTGAACTCAATGAACTTGGAAAATGTAACTGTTTTTAAACGTGTACACATTGACTAAATATCATTTGTTTTTTTGATGTCATGTATGTTTTTTAAATTGTATGTAAATGCTGTTGTCTTGGCCAGGTCACTCTTGAAAAACAGATTTTTAATCTCAATGAGTTTTTATCTGGTTAATTAAAGGTTAAATAAAAATAAAAAGGAGAGGTATTTGGCATTGTCTTTGCCTTCAAATATCCTATTAAACAAATATATACTGGGCGCAGTAGCTCAGTGGGTAGAGCGGCCGTCCTTCGAACCGGGCGGGTGAGTGGTTCGAGACCAGCTCAAACATCCCAAAACAACATAACATCCCGCTCTCCCCCACATACTGTCGTTGTGTCCTTGGGCAAGACACTTAACCTAGATTGCCTCACTGGAAAAAAGAAAACAATCCACAAACAGCAATAAAATATTAACCCTGCATGTTCTTATTTTTGTGTATTATTTAAACCAAGACTTTTAAGGTTTTAGTATTATTACATGGGTCCTTTACAATGAGTAAGCTATACCACACTGCTCAAAAATAATAAACATAATTTGGCCATCACAACTTTAGTAATACATTTTGAAAAAACATAAAATCACATTTTTATGGATAACAGGAGAAACAGCATCAATCAATCAATCAATCAATCAATCAATATTTATTTATATAGCGCCTTCCAACAACCACAGATTGAACCAAGGTGCTTAAACAACATTAGTAAAAATAAACATATTTACAAATAGGTTTAAAACATATTTACACAATAAAAACAGATCAGTGTCACAGAGCCATTAAGTGCCAAAAGCCATTTTAAATAAAAAGGTTTTAAGTTTGGCTTTAAACAGAGGCCGGTCAGTGATGGAACGTAACTCAATCCAGAGTTTAGGACCGGCCACTGCAAAGAACGATTGCCCCACTGTTTGAACCGGGACCGGGCACCTTCAGCAGATGTTGTCCAGCAGAACGTAGAGCTCTGCTGGGTTTGTGAGGGGTCAGAATCTCACACAAATAAGAAGGTGCAAGGCCCGTGAGTGCATTAAAAACAAACATTAAGATTTTAAAATGAATTCTAAACTGGACAGGAGCCAGTGCAGGAGAACAGGACAGGTGTTATGTGCTCGTGTTTACGACTGTTAGTTAGCAGTCGGGCAGCAGCGTTTGCACAAGCTGCAAACGGTGAAGTCCAGTTTGGTTAACTCCACATAGAGCGCATTGCAGTAGTCTATGCAGGAGCTAATAAAAGCATGGATGGCTTTCTCCAGGTCAGCACGACTTAAAAAGGGTTTGACCTTTGAAAGGAGGCGAAGCTGAAAAAAGCTTGCCCTAACCACCGAATCTATTTGTTTATCAAATCTTAGACTGCTGTCTAGTTTTACCCCAGGTTTTTGACAACATGGTTGAGATGGGGGGCCAAAGCAAAAGGACCAGGAGCTGAGACACTGGGCAGGTTGGATGTGCCGAACACAATACATTCAGTTTTATCCTCATTCAAACAGAGGAAATTCTGGGACAGCCACAATCTGATGTCCTCTAAGCATCTGTTGATGGACTGAAGACTTTTAGGACAAGCAGGGACAACAGGAAGGTAAACCTGTAGGTCGTCTGCGTACAGATGAAAAGACATTTTGTGCTTTGAAATAACTGCACCTAACGGCAACATATATAAGGAAAATAAAACAGGGCCCAAAATGGAACCTTGTGGCACACCAGAGGACAAGGTCGAGGAGGAGGAGAAGTCACCAATCCTGACAGAAAAAGTCCTCTCTGTTAAATACGACCTAAACCACTGCAGCACAGGTCCCTGAAGCCCAACCTGTTGGGACAGTGACTCAACAGAAACCCTCAGAAACATCAGAACATCAGCTCCTATTACCTTTTTAAACACAACCATTGTCTTTTATTTCTGTCAAACTGACTCGCTTCCCATACAGACAGCCTCCCCACAGTCCTCGGATTGTTTTACCTACCCCGTGGAGCGGCTGCCACAACCCTCCACCGAGCTTCTTAACATTGTTATTTTCTTTTTTTTTCTTTTACCTGCGTGTCCAAATAAACTGCTGTTTTACATTGTAACCTCAGCCTCCTCATATTTCTTGTGGTAAACGTCTGGTGATCTGACGAACCTGCACCTGCAGCCGGTGACATAAACACAGCAATATACACAGCCAGCACCACATAACATGGAGAGAAAATTTACTGAGGCGTACCATCATCTTTAGTTTGGAAAACTACTTTGACAGCCACGGGAAAAGGAGTTAAACGTGGAGAAATTATGGAGGATCACAATACACGGTACAGCAAGCGTCTGCGTACAGGTACACGGCGTCGTTACCAGGATGATGGAATTTCTGATGATGAAATTGAAGGAAAAGAATGTTTGACTTAGATGAAAAGTTACAGTGCAGCCGGTTCAATTCTGACCTGATCAACCAGTAACACCTCCTGCAATTCCCCTCTCCACACCTCTTTTACCATTCACAAGGAGGAGGTGAGGAGCATCTTCAGGGGACTTAAGAGGAATAAAGCCCCCGGTCCAGACAACATCAGCCCCACTGTTCTCCACCACTGCGCTGCAGAACTGGCTGGGGTCTTCGCTGACATTTTCAATACCTCCCTCTGTCAAAACTTAGTACCCAAGTGCTTTAAAGAATCCATTATCATTCCGGTTCCTAAGACCAAGACCATCTCCTGCCTCAATGATTACAGACCCATTGCCTTGACATCAGCAGTCATGAAATCATTTGAGCGCATCATACTCAATCACCTAAAAACTGTCACCACCCCCCTCATGGACCCATTCCAATTTGCATACAGAGCCAACAGGTCAGTTGAGGACACCGTCAACTTAGCAATTCATCACATACTGAACCACCTTGAGTCCGCAAATACATAGTCCCGCATCCTATTTATGGATTTCAGTTCTGCATTCAATACAATAAACCTGGCCAAACTTTTTAATATATTACTGGACATGAATATCGACCCATGCATCTGTCACTGGATTCACAGTTTTCTCTGGAACAGGCAACAGAGGGTAAGGATTAACAATTATACATCCTCCCCCCTGTTCCACAGTACAGGCGCACCTCAAGGTTGTGTTCTCTCACCATGGCTATTCTCTCTCTACACAAACCAGCTTACATCACACCATAGTTCTGTTGGCCTATACAAATATGCGGACGACACAACCATCATAGGATTCATCATCAACAACCAAGAAACTGAATACCGTGCACAGATCAACCAAGCAGTGACCTGGTGTACAGACCATGATCTCCTACTCAATACATCCAAAACAAAAGAACTCATCGTCGACCTAAGGCGTCAGCCATCCCCAAAACTCCAGTGCTCATTGAAGGTGAACCCATTTCTATCATTGATACACACAAATTCCTTGGGACCCATATTAGCAATAACCTCAAATGGAAAATCAACTCAGATCATATATACAAAAAGCCCAGCAAAGACTTTTCCATCTCCGACAGCTCAAGAAGTTCAGAGTAAGGTCTCATCTCCTGCTTCGCTTCTATACGGCCATCGTTGAAAGCATCCTCACCACATCCATCACAGTTTGGTTTGGCAGTCTTGACACACTTTCCCGGAAGAAACTACAGCGCATCATCAACAGAGCATCTAAAGTTATTGGTTCACCCCTACCATCCCTTGAATCACTTTACCACAAACGGACACTACGCAGAGCCCACAAAATCATTTCTGATATCACCCACCCTGCACACTACGCCTTCCAGCTACTGCCCTCTGGGAGCAGGTCAATCGCCTCCAAAACAACTCGCTTCAAAAACAGTTTCATCCCATAAGCAATAAACTTTTTGAACTCTGAAGCTGAGGACTGTGGTTTAGGCATGATGTAGATGTATATGTATATTTAGGCATGAATGTATATATACGTTATTTTATTTTTATATGTTTATTGTTTGTTTAAATGTAATGCTGGAACCTGTACCAATGAGCTGTACTGAAAACAAATTCCACCAGCTTGGCTGTGTGGTCATTAAATTAAAATCAAATCAAATCAATTCCCCTCTCCACACCTCCTGCTTTTCAAATCTGTGAAGCTGATGTGTGCCAGGTCTTCAAGAAGAACAAAAGAAGAAAAGCACCAGGCCCAGATGGCGTGACACCAGCCTGTCTGAAAACCTGTGCTGACCAGCTGGCCCCCATCTTTTCACAGATCTTCAATAGATCCCTGGAGTTGTGTGAAGTGCCTTCCTGCTTCAAACGCTCCACCATCATCCCCATCCCAAAGAAACCCAAGATAACAGGACTTAACGACTACAGACCTGTGGCTCTAACGCCTGTCGCCATGAAGTCGTTTGAAAAACTGGTTCTGGGTTATCTGAAGGACATCACTGGACCCTTACTGGACCCCTGCAGTTTGCTTACCGAGCAAACAGGTCCGTGGATGATGCAATCAACATGGGATTGCACTTCATCCTGCAACATCTGGACAAAACAGGGACTTATGTGAGGATCCTGTTTGTGGACTTTAGTTCGGCTTTCAAAACCATCATCCCAACAGCCCTTCAGACCAAACTGACCCAGCTCTCTGTTCCTAGCTCTATCTGTCAGTGGATCACCAGCTTTCTGACAGATAGGCAACAGTTAGTGAGACTGGGGAAATTCATGTCAAACAGCTGCACCACCAACAATGGTGCCCCTCAGGGATGTGTTCTCTCCTCTGCTCTTCTCCTGTACACCAACGACTGCACCTCTAAAGACCCTCTGTCAAGCTCCTAAAGTGATGGTGGTTCCCAGAGTCAGAACAGAGTTGGGTAAGGCAGCATTTCAGTAGCTGCTCCCTGTGCATGGAATGAACTGCAAAAGGACCTAAATCTTTCTGAACTTGTGACATTGGGAGAATTTAAATCTATTCTAAAGAAGCGTGAACTCAATGAACTTGGAAAATGTAACTGTTTTTAAACGTGTACACATTGACTAAATATCATTTGTTTTTTTGATGTCATGTATGTTTTTTAAATTGTATGTAAATGCTGTTGTCTTGGCCAGGTCACTCTTGAAAAACAGATTTTTAATCTCAATGAGTTTTTATCTGGTTAATTAAAGGTTAAATAAAAAATAAAAAAGGAGAGGTATTTGGCATTGTCTTTGCCTTCAAATATCCTATTAAACAAATATATACTGGGCGGCAGTAGCTCAGTGGGTAGAGCGGCCGTCCTTCGAACCGGGCGGGTGAGTGGTTCGAGACCAGCTCGAAACATCCCAAAACAACATAACATCCCGCTCTCCCCCACATACTGTCGTTGTGTCCTTGGGCAAGACACTTAACCTAGATTGCCTCACTGGAAAAAAGAAAACAATCCACAAACAGCAATAAAATATTAACCCTGCATGTTCTTATTTTTGTGTATTATTTAAACCAAGACTTTTAAGGTTTTTAGTATTATTACATGGGTCCTTTACAATGAGTAAGCTATACCACACTGCTCAAAAATAATAAACATAATTTGGCCATCACAACTTTAGTAATACATTTTGAAAAAACATAAAATCACATTTTTATGGATAACAGGAGAAACAGCATCAATCAATCAATCAATCAATCAATATTTATTTATATAGCGCCTTCCAACAACCACAGATTGAACCAAGGTGCTTAAACAACATTAGTAAAAAATAAACATATTTACAAATAGGTTTAAAACATATTTACACAATAAAAACAGATCAGTGTCACAGAGCCATTAAGTGCCAAAAGCCATTTTAAATAAAAGGTTTTAAGTTTGGCTTTAAACAGAGGCCGGTCAGTGATGGAACGTAACTCAATCCAGAGTTTAGGACCGGCCACTGCAAAAGAACGATTGCCCCACTGTTTGAACCGGGACCGGGGCACCTTCAGCAGATGTTGTCCAGCAGAACGTAGAGCTCTGCTGGGTTTGTGAGGGGTCAGAATCTCACACAAATAAGAAGGTGCAAGGCCCGTGAGTGCATTAAAAACAAACATTAAGATTTTAAAATGAATTCTAAACTGGACAGGAGCCAGTGCAGGGAGAACAGGACAGGTGTTATGTGCTCGTGTTTCGACTGTTAGTTAGCAGTCGGGCAGCAGCGTTTTGCACAAGCTGCAAACGGTGAAGTCCAGTTTGGTTAACTCCCACATAGAGCGCATTGCAGTAGTCTATGCAGGAGCTAATAAAAGCATGGATGGCTTTCTCCAGGTCAGCACGACTTAAAAAGGGTTTGACCTTTGAAAGGCGAAGCTGAAAAAGCTTGCCCTAACCACCGAATCTATTTGTTTATCAAATCTTAGACTGCTGTCTAGTTTTACCCCAGGTTTTTGACAACATGGTTGAGATGGGGGGCCAAAGCAAAAGGACCAGGAGCTGAGACACTGGGCAGGTTGGATGTGCCGAACACAATACATTCAGTTTTATCCTCATTCAAACAGAGGAAATTCTGGGACAGCCACAATCTGATGTCCTCTAAGCATCTGTTGATGGACTGAAGACTTTTAGGACAAGCAGGGACAACAGGAAGGTAAACCTGTAGGTCGTCTGCGTACAGATGAAAAGACATTTTGTGCTTTGAAATAACTGCACCTAACGGCAACATATATAAGGAAAATAAAACAGGGCCCAAAATGGAACCTTGTGGCACACCAGAGGACAAGGGAGTCGAGGAGGAGGAGAAGTCACCAATCCTGACAGAAAAAGTCCTCTCTGTTAAATACGACCTAAACCACTGCAGCACAGGTCCCTGAAGCCCAACCTGTTGTTCCAGACGTGTCAGGAGGACTGAGTGGTCCACGGTGTCAAATGCTGCAGTAAGATCCAGCATTATGAGCAGCACTGGCTTTTTCTCATCAAGGGACAAGAGAATGTCATTTTGTACTTTGAGAAGAGCGGACTCAGTGCTGTGTCGTGTCCTAAAGCCAGACTGAAACTTTTCAAAGATCTGATTGTTCTCCAGAAAAGACTAACCGTAAGAAAACAATCTTTTCCAAAACCTTGGATAGAAAAGATAAATGGGACACAGGTCTAAAATTTGACAGAACAGTAGGATCAAGGTTGGGTTTTTTTAGCAGAGGCCTGACCACTGCTTGAATACAGTTGGTACAGAACCTGAACTCAGGCAGCTGTTTATAAATGAGAGGAGGCATGGGCCCACTGTGTTAAAAACCTGTTTAAGCATTTTAGATGGGATAATTTCCAGAGGACAGTTGGTCGGTCTCAGCCCCTGGACCACATCAGAGAGGAGAGAGAGTGACACTGGCTCAAACACATTAAACACAGAGAGGACAGGAGAAGAGCACAAGTCAAAAGTGTTAGACATGTTCTTAATGCTCTGTTTAACAGAGGCTACTTTATCAACAAAATAATGGAGGAAATCATTACAGGTTGACTTTGAGGCCTGCTGTGGAGCATTACTAGATGGATTTATAACAGACTGAATTGTATTGAATAGCGCTCTAGGATGATTAGAGCTGGTGGAAATGACATTAGACAGATACTGACATTTAGCTGCTTTGACTGCATTTTGATATTCAGTAAGACTGTCTCTCAATATACCCAGTGAAACATGTAGCTTGTCCTTTTTCCACTTGCGCTCGGCCTGCCTGCACCTCCGTCTAAGGGCACGGGTGGTGTCATTAAGCCAAGGCTCTAGTTGAGTCCTGACAGTTCTGCACCTGTAAGGAGCAATGATGTTAAAAATCTCTGAGCAGGTGGAGTTGAAGGAGGAGATGAAGACTTCTGTGCAGAGTGGGAAGTCCACTTCGTCCTGAGAGTAAAGAGTGGTGTTCATAAAGGCAGCAGCAAATTCTCCAGCTGTGGTGGGCCTGGATGATGGATGATGGAGGATGTCTTTGGCCTAACCCTAACCCTAACCTTAACCCAGGCTGAGTGCTCCTGAGCGGATCAGTATCATGTGCAGTGGCCCTGGTCCTGGAGAGCTCCAGGAGCCTTGGGGTGCTTGTGGAGGAGCTGTAGCCCAGGAGGAGGGCTCCTGAGCGGATCAGGACTATAAGCCGCAACTTCTTTCCCACGCTTTGAACCTCGCGGCTTAAACAACGACGCGGCATATATATGGATTTTTCCCGCTGTCAAATTTAATTTTATTTTTTTTTAAAAACACATTCTGTGACGTGCTCAGTTTTTTGGCGGAATGAAGCTTTCATTAGACCAATGAAATTGCCGAACGGGTTAAGGTCAAACAACTTTTTTGTTTACTATTTAGATTAAATCGAGTGCGCTCAAACTTTGTCACCCTCATCATGGCATAGACACGGAGAAATGCATATGATGCAGCTTTCAAGTTGAAGGCGATTGATCTGGCTGTTGGAAAAGGAAATAGAGCTGCTGCACGGGAGCTTGGTCTTAATGAGTCGATGATAAGACGTTGGAAACAGCAGCGTGAGGAATTGACTCAGTGCAAAAAGACAACTAAAGCTTTCAGGGGGAAGAAAAGCAGATGGCCCGAACTAGAAAATGAGCTCGAAGACTGGGTCAACACACAGAGAGCAGACGGCCGAGGTGTTTCAACTGTTTATGTCAGCTACTGTTATTAAAAACTGGCAAGTGTTCACTGAAATGATGTATGGTCATAAGTGGCGTTACATTTTAGAAACGCAGTAAATATCTGCTACGTATGGTTGGGACTGAAGCTATTAATTTTCCCAAAACAAATTGTAATTATGCATTATTTCTATCACTATTGAACACAGTTGCTCAAAAAATAAAGTTTTTTACAATTTGAATCGTTTTTATTGGTGAATCAACATATTTAAGTGTCCCTCAAATGTCTGAAGATTCTCATTCATCCAGATCACCTTTTGAAGAAATGGATGAAGCAAAGGCATCTGGAAATAGTTTTTCATTACAGATTACATCAATAACACATCTTAGCTGGCTCGTAATCCTCATCACTGTATAACACATCAACACATCATCGTCTAATGTCGTCTAATTTCAAAAATTTCTGTGGGCAGAATCCAACAGTGCTGTCCGCTTCATGAGGTTGCCATCCAGCAGAGTGAAAGTGATCTGGATTCTGTTAAGGGTCCAGTTGCAAGGAGTAAAGCTTTAAGAGTTAACAGCTCTATTGTTTTTATTTCTAATACTAGTTAACATTAAGCTTACAGGGTTTGTCATTGTTTGCATGTTATCCTCATTAAAAATATGAACCTATAAATGTTTGGGTGGTTTTAGTTAAAGCATTGTGTCATTTTGACAAATCAGATCACATTTGATGGTGATTTTATGCAGAAATGTGAGAAATTCCAAAGACTTCAGATACTTGTTCATGCCACTGTATGTTGACTTCAGCTGTTTCACGGTGTGGAACATCTGACTGAAACATGATGCCATTGCATGGTGGTAACATGGCAGGTTGTGATGAAAACTTATTGATAGGTTTTGGCTTTAAATTTGCACGAGTGAGAGCAGGCTGATCCTCAGAGGAAGTCATATTTGAAACATCTTAAATCAATTACAGAGCAACAGGCTCCTGTAAATGTTATGACACAGTAAATGCAGATAATGTGAAGATTTTAACATTAATATGAATTTTTAAAAATATTACGGGCAAATCGTAATATTTTTAAAAATTCTTTTATTCCTAATGCAATTCGGACGCTGAACAACACGTCCCGCTGATGTATTGTAATGTAATTGCTACTGCTGTACTGCATTTTGCCCTGAAGATGTCTGTGTGTTAGTCTTGTTGTTCTTGTTGTTTGTGTTGTTGTTGGTTTGATTGTTGTTTTTATGAGACCGAAGGCAAATTTCCACATTGTGGACAAGAAAATGAAAATGAAATGAATCACTTGGGTAATCATTGAGCAAGTGATTTCATCAATTCCAAATAGTCCAATGCTCAGTGCCATGTAGTCCACAAATATCTCCACCTAGCAGCACAGAATTATCTGGCAGCGTGGAGGTGAGTAGAGCCAGCCTTTATTTTGAGGTAAAGAGGAGAGTGGAAACAGCAGGGTTTCCGCGGGGTCATAAAAAGTCATAAAAAGTCATAAATTTAACAATAAGAATTTAAGGCCATAAAAAGTCATAAAAACGTCCGTTTTTTCCATACAAAGTCATAAAAAACATTTAGTCACGTCTTAAATTGATATGCTCGTCCATTAATTTGTTCTTCCATCAAAATGCGCTCACGGCGACAATGGCATTAATTTGTTTTGCCTGGTGTAGTTCTGTGTGAGGAATCTGGGTGGTATCACACTGGTATCACAGCGCTCCAGAACTACAAGGTCCATGCGGCAGCATACAGACTTGTCAGAAGGACTTCCCAGAAACCCGAACTCCGAATATCATACTCCGAATATATCATACTGTCACTGCTTAGTTTAATTGATCACAATGGGTAAATGTACGTTTAATGATCTGTGGCTCGAAGACGGTGCGTTTAGTAGCTGGCTTAAGCCCGTCGCAAATAATCGGTATCAAGCCTATTGTACTCTGTGTAAGAAGACGTTGGAGATGTCTAGTTTAGGCATACAAGCCTTGAAGTCGCATGCAAAGTCGGAAAGGCCTGCAGCGAGTGCGTGCGATCCGTCAGTTTTGTTCGGCTCCGTCACGCGTTACAAACGGTCCAAGTACAGCGCGGGATTCCGTTTCTGTCACATCCAGTGCCACACACAGTGGTTTCGGATCAACCTCCACACTGAAAGCGGAGGTCCTGTGGGTGTTAAATACTGTGACTAAACACCAGTCGTACAATGGGAACGAGGATATTGCCGAACTTTTCCGAACAATGTTCCCAGACTCTGACATAGCCAAAACATTTACGTGCGGGAAAGATAAGACCTCATACATCACCCGGTTTGGCTTGGCAGATTATATAAAAAAAGACCTCATCTCCAAGGTCTCAGGGCCTTATGTTCTCATGTTTGATGAAAGCTTGAATCACACAAGCAAGAAGAAACAGCTGGTCATTTTTTTTTAACCATTAAGGGAGACAATCTGAGAAAAATGTAGACAGACACTGACTGACTGACTTTTTATTTTGGAAAGTAATGCCATAGAATAATTGTTAATTTACAATGTTACTTTACAATGTTACAATTGTTAAGTGTTTCTGTGTTCTTGATACTCAAGAAAAAGAAGGCGAAGGCTGCAGTTTATTAATCTTAAGTAAGAAATAATAGAATTACTCTTTACATAATAAAACTTGTTACTTTCAATGAAAGTCAATAATAAAGACTTTTGAAAGGAATTTTAATGACTGAAGTTATTTATTGTAATTTGTGTAGGTCATAAATTCAAATCATAAAGGTCATAAAAAGGTCATAAAAAGTCTTAAATTTGACTGATTAAACCCTGCAGAAACCCTGAAACAGGTGTGTCTCGTCTGCAGTCCACGCCCTCTGCCACACACATACTCTGCTGAACAAAGAAAAACACACAAAAGGAGAGGGAAAAAAGAAACCCTAACCATCACAATAAATAAATAAAATAAATTAAGATCTCAAGAAACAGAAGTGAGATGCAGTTTGTTGAGGATGTAAATATAGCATATATCCTTCATGGATAAGGTGATAAAATTGTACAAACAAAATGAAATACAATAAACAAAAAAAAATCTAAACCACGGATGACCAAAGGGATAAGAAAAAAAAAGGTACAGGTATTTTATACAAACAAAAAGCTAAAGACAAGTATAACATTTATAAATATAAATTTAGGATAAGAAAAAAAGAATACAACAAAAAAAGAAATGAAAACAGGAACAATACAAAAAAGGTAAAAGTAACAAAGCTAAAGCTACATTTATAAACTACTTTTATAAGGGAAAATGCAGACGAACGAGAAAAAATGTAGATGAATTTTTTAAACATTTGGCAAATGTGGGTTCCCAGTCTTGTGGACATGAATTTAAAAGTAAAAGACACAACCCAAAATACATTTTCCTTGTGACGGTGTAAAAAAGATGAAATATTGAGAATTTAAAAAAACTGGAAACAAAAAGCTCACTGAAGATCTAGATTTAATCTGTCATTGAACCAGTCACCTATCTTTGTAATCTCTTATTAACAGGCATTTGTCCAGAAAACATGAAAATAGCAATAAAAGTCTCGATGTGCTGATGATCTTGTAATTATTTTTATAGACTTAAAGACGTTTGATGCAATAAATCATGAAAGATTACTTAAGAAAATAAATCGATACGGAATCAGAGGGATCAAAAGCTACTTGGAAGACAGTATGTTCAGATAAATATAAAAAAAAAAAAAAAATCAGATGTGTGACATCAATTGGGGAGTATCAAGGCTTAGTTCTTGGGTCTTGATTTATTTTGAACATGAATTATGTAAAAACATCAAACACTAGAGCGCATTTTTTTTGCTGATGATACAACTTCAGAAACAAGTATTCTGGAAAAACACAAGTCGTAACAAAAGGTGGTTTGAAATAAGTAAACAAACAAAAAAATATCAATAAAAAAGGGAAAAATCTTGATAGATCAATAAAAATAGATGGGACTGATATTCAAAGGGTAAAGGAAACTACAAGTTTAGGTGTATTGCTGAACACTTGAGTTGGAAAGCTCATAAATTACACAAAGGAGAAATTTCCAAAGCCGAAAAATCCGAAAAATGTATGTATTTGAAGTTCCCGAAAAAAAATTACAAATGTGGGGGTCGACACGCAAAACTCACTTACAGACATTTTTCAAAGATGGCCCTAAAAGTTATAATTGTAGATATAGAGATCCATCTGTGAGGTTTGTGTTTTGGGTCGTGTTCTCCCCTCCTTTTTGTTTCCTTTTTGTTTTTGTTTTTTGTCAGCAGTGCATGTGTGTGGCAGGGGGCGTGTCTGGATTTCTCTCAGGACTGCAGACAAGACACACCTGTTTCCACTCTCCTCATTACCTCTGGATATAAGCCTGCTCTACTCACCACCACTCTGTCAGATGATTCTGGCCTGGACAGTAGAGTGACTCATGCAGCTTTAGGGCGTAGTGCTGGTATGGTTTGGAATGGTTTTGGACCTATTTATACATACTTGCTGGTCTCTGTCTGGCCAGAACTGCCTGGTGTCTTGCACCTTGTACCCTCCCGCCTCCAAATTTGTGTTGACCCTCAAACCATTATTTGTAAAGCATACAAACATGAAAAGCACTGGAAAAGTTTGATTACAACATTTATTCTAACATTCTCTGGTTATCTAGTTATCTGGTTGTGCAAAGACACAAGTCCCGATCACATTCATTCAGCCACTGCTCACTGGGATTTGGCTCAAAGGTGCTGCAGACTGAGCTGAGGGCTGCAAGTGTAGATCCTAGATAGAGTTATGGTGTGGCTTTGACCCTAAACAATCAAATACATGACCTTCAATTGAACATGGCCTTCAATAGAACTACAACTACAACTACAACAAGTATTGTTTTGAGCTTCAGACTGCAAGGCAAAGTACAACAAAAGATCACAGAGCTTTCTCAACTGGCTCATGGCAGCGGATCAGGACAAAATGCCTTATGAAAATGTACCAAATTAAATACTGAAACATTTTTCTATATCGGCTTGAGAAAACAGATTTTACACACTGAAACGGTGTCAATAGATAAATGGGAGGGGGTATCGCACTCGACACCAATGTTATACATTTTCCAAACGGCTTGCCCAACACTGGTCTTCACATATCGGATGCAACAAAAAACATAAAAGAATGGCTGAGGCTGCTGTTTCTACTGTTGAAAGTGAAAAGGATGAACAGCCCTGCCGTCATTTCACTTGCGTCTATTAAATGGATTGGTTTCAAAAAAGTGTTGTATTGTGAAAAAAGAGAACCCGGACAGTTTTTTTTTTTTTTTTTTAGTTTATATTAAACTCTCAGATTATGTCAGCTACCGTTATTAAAAACTGGCAAGTGGTCACTGAAATGATGTACGGTCATAAGTGGCGTTAAAGTCCCCAGCGATGATGATAGCAGCGTCAGGATGTTTGTTGATGTTGCCGCTGAGCGCATCGTGAAGCTCAGACAAAGCCAAGCCAGTGTCTGTTTGTGGAGGGATGTAAACAGCAGTTATGATGATCGATGAAAACTCCCTCGGCAGATAGGATGGGCGGCAAATAATGGATAGATGTTCCAGATGAGGCGAGCAGGAGCGCGACAGAGTGGAGATATTCCTGGGGTCACACCATTTCTTGTTAATCATGAAACAAACTCCCCCACCCTTGGATTTGCCAGTCCTGTGTTGGATTGTCCTGTCCATCCGTAAAACAGAAGTTTTCAGACGGCGTTACAGCAGCGTCCGGGACCAAGGGCGTGAGCCACGTTTCAGACAAACAAAGGATGTTACAGTCCCTAATGTCCCGTTGGAAGTTTATCCTGGCTCTGAGATCATCCATCTTATTCTCCAGAGACTGGACATTGGCGAGCAAAATGCTCGGTAAAGGAGGGCTGTGTGCGCTTATATTGAGATTGACTGATTAATAAACTCTGTGATGATGATATTAATGCAAGGCTTGGTGTGTATTCAGTCGACAGTGCTGTTCCTTTTGCATAAGTTGAACTCTCTGTGAATTGTTGTACTGTTTTGTTCGTGACAATAAATCCATTCTATCTTTTCTATAAAGGAGCAGAAGTTGTGACATGAAACAGTCAGGGCCTAAAAGCGTCTCCTTCCTCTGCAGCTCTGTTCAGCTCAGACCTGGTTTGACTGAGCGCTGCACGTCGAGCCTAAACCTGTGTCACTTTGACCTCTGTGTAAAACCAGCCTCATGAAACATAAACTTATAATTTGAATTACGAATCACAAAATAAACCTGTTCCTTGAGTTTGGGTCTGGACTTTTGTGGAAACGCGGCTCAGGCAGGTGTTGGGACAGTGACTCAACAGAAACCCTCAGAAACATCAGAACATCAGCTCCTATTACCTTTTTTAAACACAACCATTGTCTTTTATTTCTCTCAAACATTTATGGCCCTGAAGGTGTCTTTGTAAAGGTTGTCTCGGTTTATATTTGCAAAGCTTTCAGTCGTTGTTATTACACAGTGTGGTTATAACTGAGGTAATAAGACATTAGTACAAACTGTATTTTCCTCAGTTTAACTCGGTTTTAATGGAATTTAACCAAATCTTTTTCTTCCCACAACATTATTTTATGAGTCCAGACTGAGTCCAGACTGAGACCGTCCTATAACCAGAAGGTTGGCGGTTTGATTCCCGCTCTCTCAGTTCATACTGTCATTGTGTTCTTGAGCAAGACACCCCCCTTGCCTCCAGTGTGTGTGTGGCTCTGGTGAATGAATGTGTGAGTGTGTAGAGGTAGGAGAGGTTATAAATACTAGGCCACATTAATCTGAGGACACCTCCTCTGTTCAAAGAGGGCTTTTCTATTTGAACCTCTCTCTCTTACACCGTCTGGCCTCTGTGGACAAAATTTATAAATTGCTGTCCTCAAAGGAATGCCCTTTTACTTTGATGACCTGGATGACTGAGAACCTTCACAGATCATTTAAAGTGCTTTGGGTGCCCGAGAAGGGTACAACAAAGCGCTAAATAAATGCTTACATTTATGTTTACGTATGTTAAGAGTTATTGCACCTTTTGATAAACAAGACAATAGTCAGGGTTCAAAAGTACTTCTCATTTATATTTATAGTGAGTCTTATGGTTGAATGTATTTGATTTGTTGAAGGCGTTCTGAGACAGAGAAATGTGAACCAAAGAGACGTGTATTTGAACTAATACCACTCTAAACATGATCTGTGTCTTTGCTCACGTTTTCTTCATCCCTTCTTCAAATATTAATAAAAAATACTAAACGTCTGAATCAGGGTGAACACAACAATATTTTGTTTGTTATATATTGACTTATACTACGACTATAATAACTTTTACAAAGCAATAAATCTTTAAAACCATGTCATCTTCGTCAATATTTAATATTATGTGTTTATGCACTTTAAGGATTTAACAAAGATGTTTAATGTCAATCAAAGGAGATAATGAATGTGACCAATTTAATAAATGAAGGTTTAGGCAAAAAAAAGAAGAAATTATCTGGAATTTCTGTTTTTAAATAGTTCAAAAAATGTCTCCCTCGGTTTCTACGGCTTTCCGTTGCCGATCGGTGGGCTGATAATAATAATAATAATAATAATGGATTGGATTTATATTGCGCTTTTCTCCCGAGGGACCAAGGGACTCAAAGCGCTTACAGTCCATCCATTATTCATTCATACACAGTCACACTGGTGATGGTAAGCTACAACTGTAGCCACAGATGCCCTGGGGCAGACTGACAGAGACGTGGCAGCCATTTTGCGCCTACGGCCTCTCCGACCATCACCACATACATTCACTCAACATTCTTACACATTCATACGAGGCAAGGTGGGTTAAGTGTCTTGCCCAAGGACACAACGACAGTATGAATTCTGGGGAGAGCGGGAATCGAACCCACTACCTTCCGGTTGAAAGCCGACTGCTCTACCACTGAGCCACTGCCGCCCCGTAGTGTTGGTTGTTCCTTCCTCCGTCTCTTTCCGTTCCTTATTCCGTCTCTTTCTCTCCGTTTTCTCCGTCTTGCTGTCCTTTGCTTCCTGCTTCTCCTGCTTCTCCTCTCTTCCGCTTCTCCTTTGGGTCTTTTAAACCAGACCCAGGTGCATTCTATTGGTTCCAGTGATTGCGCAGGTGTGGTGAGTGTTCCCCATCACGAGTTTATCCGTGTGCCTGCAAAATTTAAAGGGGCCGCGCACTCCCAGAACACACGGAGAGAGAACAAACAAAGTCCAAACGGGCACCCTGTGACATATACACAGCCAGCACCACATAACATGGAGAGAAAATTTACTGAGGCGTACCATCATCTTTAGTTTGGAAAAAAAAAAAAAAATATATATATATATATATATATATATTAGCACAAAATGTTAACAATTTATTTACAAAGTTGTTTTGTCATACAGAAAGTTAAAATGTAGCTACAACCTTGATTTGTGCAACAGATGGCCACTCTAAAAATCATGGCATATATATATATATATATATATATATATATATATATATATATATATATATATATATATATATATATATATATATATATATATATATATAAAAATATGGAAATTTCAGAAGCTTTTCTCCACTGAATGTAAAGAGAAATGCCTTGTCATCATTTACGTATTGCCAAGACTGACAGAAGGGTTTGCATGTGTATGACTTGAATCCTCAAAGCAAAAGAAAGAGATAAGACAAAACAACCACAACCATTTGATAGAAAACAGAAAAACACTGTGCTCCGTGGTGTTGGGTGTTCTTTCCTCTGTCTCTTTCCGTTCCTTATTCCGTCTCTTTCTCTCCGTTTCTCCGTCTTGCTGTCCTTTGCTTCCCGCTTTTCCTCTCTGCCTTTTGCCTTTCTCCGTCTCTCTTTTCCTTTTCTCCGTCTCTCTTTTCCTTTTCCGTTCCTTCACTTCCCCGCCGTAGTTCCTCTTGCCGTACCAGTCCCTGGCTCTCTTCCTCTGGTCGCGGGTCGCCCCAGGCCTCCTCATCGGCCCCTCGCTTCCCGTCCTACCAGGCATGCCTTGGTTTAATACATTGCTAAACTATGTTAATACATATACACTGTGTGCACTATTATTATTATTATTATTATTATTATTAGGCAAGTTGTATTTTTGAGATTTAATTTTGTTATTGTACAACTAACGTGCACTTGGCAGATCCAAAATGTTAACAAACCTGAACATTTTAGTAAAAGTGAAATTTTGGCTTTTTAAAGAGAATATCTACATGTACACCATCTACATGTACACCATTATTTGGCAACTCTTAGTGTGCAACTAAATAAAAAAAAATAAAAACAGATTTTCCCCATCTCACTTGTTTGTTTGTTCTCACTTTTAACAGGTGAAAATAAACTCAAAATGTACAAATAAACATTTGTGGGAAAAAAATAAAAATTAAAACTTAGTGACCAATATAGCCACCCTTCTTTTCAATAAGTCACAAGCCTTTCACTCTTGAGAGAGGTGTACCGTTTACCTTCACTGTAAATTTCCTGCTTAAGGGTAAAAGTTCTCATTAGGGTTTAAGTCAGGTGAAGAGTAACTGGGGCCAGAGTAATTTTTGTTTTTTTATCTTTAAGGCCACGCAGTGGAAAACTTAGATGCATGTGATGGATCAGAGGTGGTCGGGTTTTAGCCTTTCTTACCTTGGCCATGTCTCTGAGAACTGAACACCTCATACTTCTTGACACTTCAGGTGGGTTGCAGTTGTGGAATATGGCAACACTGGAGGATAATAATAATAATAATAATAATAATAAGTTTTATTTATATAGCGCCTTTCCAGAGCTCAAGGACGCTTTACAATAAACAAACAACAATAAGGACAATTGACAAAGAGAGCAGACAGGACGACAACAGGCAAATGAGAGTTCAAGTACAGTAAGTGAAAAAAATAAAATAAATAAATAAATAAAAAAATACAAAAAAATAAAAAACCCACTAAGAACTGTAACATTCAGAGAATAGGTGTGTTTTGAGCATGGATTTAAATTCAGAGATGGTGTTAACTAAACGGAGTGATAGGGGGAGAGAGTTCCACATTTTGGGCGCAATAACACTGAATGATCTGCCCCCCATTGAAGCAAGGCGATGCCGAGGGACAACGAGAAGGCTGGAATCAGCGGATCGTAAAGAGCGCGTAGGGGTGTAGGGGAGAAGCAGGTTACAGAGGTAGGGGAGCAAGGCCGTGAAGAGACTTAAAGCGAGAAGGAGAATTTTGAATTTAATACGGTAAGCCACAGGAAGCCAGTGAAGATCGTGCAGAATTGGGGAAATATGTGCAGAGCGCTTGGTGTGGGTGAGTAGTCTGGCAGCAGAGTTTTGAATGTATTGTAATTTGGAAATGGAGCTAGCTGGTAGGCCAATGAAAAGTGCATTGCAATAATCAAGACGTGAGGTGACAAATGCATGGATGACAATTTCAGCATCTGAGATGCTGATAAAGGGGCGGAGCTGAGCGATACGACGTAGATGAAAGAATACCAATTTAGTGATGGATTTAATGTGAGAGTGGAAAGATAGAGTGGAATCAAAAATTACACCAAGATTTTTAACAGTAGTAGATGGTTTGATAGAAGAGCCGGCGATCTCACAGGTGAGGTTCGTAGGATAATGGGTTCACGTTTGATTATTTGCAAATCTTTGGCAGTTAATTTGCGTCTTTTCTTCTCGACACGTTTTTTTTCGACCCTGTTGACTATTTGATATAAAACGTTTCCTGAGGAGAAGAATCTGCCTAATAATTATGCACACCTTGATAAAGGGTGTTTATCTCCTTAGGCCACACCCTCCCTCGTTACACAAATACACATCACCTGATATGCATTAAATCCAATAAGGATTCAAGTTTATACAGCTTGGAGTTGGAAGTTATGGATAGAATGATGATATGGTCAAAATAATCACTTGTCTAATAATTGTGCAAACAATATATATGCCATTTCAATAGACTTATAGACATTTGACAAAATATTAGCTTGAGATACATTATACAGATAACAATAATGGCACGGAAATGGCATTCTCCTTAATGTAGTCATTAAATTGTTAAAATATGGTCCATGTTCAGTTTCCACTCGCCATAGGTTTGTGGAAAAAGTTATGAATGTGCTGAGCAGCAGCCCGACCCACAATAGGCTCCAGATCTGTGGGAACAGCGTTGCAGAGCTGATGGAAACTGGGGAAGTGCTGTAGCAGAGCCACAGCTTTGACACTACCCACCCCAGGGACTTGCTGCATCAAGGCCAAAACCTGAGGGTCTAAGAGCCGCGATGAAGTCCTCCTCCTGAATGGGTTTCTTTGCACTCATTGTGAACCTGTAATCAAGCACAGCAAATAATGAACAATAGCCCTACCCCTTGCATTTTAGATATTATGGGCCTCATTCACTTTTGACTTACACAGACATTAATTTTATTTATGTTTTCCCATACTTACCATTTGAACAATGACAAGACATTTATTTTTGTATAGCCCAATATCACAACAACAGTCGCCTCAAAGGGCTTAACAGACTGCACTAGACAACATCCCCTTAGACCCTCCATCAGGGTCAGAGGAAAGACTCCAAAAAAAACCAGCCGGGAAAAAAGAGAAACCTCAGGGAGAACCACAGAAGGAGGGATCCACTCCCAGGACGGACAGGCCGTGCAGGAATGTGTCCAGGACAGTTGAAAAATACATAGAAATACACAAATATATTCACAAATAAAAACATTTATATTGGCAGTGTCCAGTGTCCACTCTGAGTGTGCAATAGTGGATGGGCCGGTAGATGACAGATGGTTGGGAGCCCTCACACTGGAGCACAGGCGCGGGGGGGGGGCACTTCCATCAGGAGCCCATTCCATAAAAATGGGGCTCTATAAGAAAAGGCTCTGTAGCCAGCAGACTTCTTCTTTACTCGAGGAAGTTGAAGGAGGCCAGCGTCCTGAGAACGAAGGGTACGAGCTGGAGTATACCGGGTGATGAGGTCAGATAGGTCAGAGGGCGCGTGTCCACAAAGGATTTTATATGTTAACAGGAGAACTTTGAAATCTGCTCTAACATGAATAGGAAGCCAGTGTAATGAAGCCAGGACCGGAGTAATGTGATCAAACTTCCTGGTCTTTGTTAAAAGTCTGGCGGCTGTATTTTGGACCATTTGTAGTCTGTGAGTACTTTTCCTCGGCAGTCCAGAGAATAATGCATTGCAGTAGTCCAGCCTGGATGTGACAAATGCATGAATGAGAATTTCAGCATCAGCTAAAGAGAGGCAGGAGCGAATTTTTGAGATATTCCTCAAGTGAAAAAAGCCTAGTTTAGTGACCTCACTAATGTGCTGCTGTAGTGATAGTGTGGAGTCAAAAATGACACCAAGGTTCCTCACAGTGTTGCCGTGCTCCAACACACAGTTGTTGATCGAGACAGTAAGATTGTTGAACTTGTGCCGATGACTGGCAGGACCAATTAACAAGAGCTCTGTTTTATCCGAGTTCAAATGGAGGAAGTTTTGAGACATCCATGTTTTAATTGAAACGAGGCAGGCCTCTAGACGCTTGATGTCAGTAGTATTATTCACTTTTATTGGTAGATACAGCTGTGTATCATCGGCATAACAGTGGAAGTGTCATGGCCAATGGCCCAGGAACCGGAAGACTCCAATGCATAACCCATACACAGGCAAAGGGTTAACATAAAGTTTATTGGTCCACAGATAACAAACAAAATCCAAAGAACAGGAAACCACAAAGACTAGGGTCCGAACAGAATAATCAGGAATACAAGATAAGCTGAAAACCAGACTGAGGAAAACACAATAAAACCTCCACAGAGAACACAGACTAAGCTAGAAGACACAAGGAAACACTAAACAGACTCACGGTTAGGGAGACGACGACCTGGCAAAGAGCAGTGGAACAAAAAGGTATAAATAGACAAAGTCAACAAGGAACAGGTGCAACACATCAGGGCGGAGCAGGCAATCACACACAGAAGGGGAAGACAACAGGCAGGAAGTAAATCATAAAACACAGACAGGAGTCAGACATATACAACTAATACAAGCTTAAACAAAATCAAATACACTACCAAACTGAAAATCAGACAATAAAGAAACCAATAATATACTAAAAAGAACCATAACATCAAACGAAACAGACTACATAAACATGAATCCTAACAGGAAGTTTACTCCATAACTTCTGATGATTTGTCCCAATGGTGTAACATATAGTGAAAAAAGTATGGGACCAAGCACAGACCCTTGTGGCACACCGAATTTCACTGGTGCTGTGGAGGAGAAGGATTTATTAAAAGAGACAAAATGAGACCTATCACACAGATAGGATTCTAACCAAGCAAGAGCAGAGCCAGAGATGCCACATCCTTTAGTCTGTTGATTAGCACTGCATGATTAATCGTATCAAATGCAGCGCTGAGATCTAGCAATTACAGTAGAGCCGATGAGTCCTCGTCAATCTGAAGGAGGAGATCGTTAGTCACTTTAACTAAAGCTGTTTCAGTGGAATAAGAGGCCCTAAATGCAGACTGAATCGGCTCGAGGAGGTCATTTTCCGATAGATATAGAGTAAGTTGTTTTTAACACAACTTTTTTGAGGACTTTAGATAGAAAAGGTAAATTGGAGACAGGACGGTAATTATTTAGGCATCCAGGATCCAGAGTAGGTTTTTTGAGTAGGGGTTTGACCACAGCCTGTTTGAAGAGGGAAGGAACGGTGCCAGTAGACAGGGACAAGTTTATAATGTTTAACATAATCTGCCCTACATAGGGCCACAGTTCTTTAAGCTGTTTTGCTGGCAGGATATCCAGAAGGCACGTAGTTGCTTTACATGAAGAAACCACCTTTGTCAGCTCATCAAGGGATACAGGATCTAGGACTGAGAGACGAGAGGTCAGTGGATCCAAGTGAATGGGAATCCACTGAACAATGAGCTGGGAGGCATCCGTCTGTCCACCGACTGGCACAACTGTCAAGCCAAGATCAAATCCCACAAATTTCTGCACGGCAGAGAAGTACTGTTCACTTAGTCTCGTTTTTTTTCACCACCGCAAGCCCCTGGAAAGTGCTGCCAGCCTACGATAAAATAGGAACATCAATCATTTCAGACAAAGACATTTTTTTTAATGTCTACGCCCTTCAATACACTTACATTTCGAAATCGAACCAGTTTTCTGTTATAGCAGTTTCCTGCTATAATGTCACACTCTGACACATAAAGGATGCAGCTTTTGTTGGGGAGGTGGAAATCTGCTACTCCGAGTTCATTCTCAAAGATGATTTTTACACCACCACCTGAGAAACAAAATGTAGACTGTTATAAGAATTTTATTCTTATAATTGTGTATATTGTTTATAGTTAGTTGGTGCTCATAGTTCTCTACAGGTCATGTCAAATCATGTCATGTCCTCCATGTTAGTCCAAGCATGGTGTAGACATAACTAAAGACATGGCTTGCCGGAGGACTTCTGCACCTGGAGCCTGGAGCTGGGGCCTTGAGGGGAGGGTGTATGCAAGATACACCTCCCACTGACAGCCCCCACGGCAGTGATATAAAATGTAATGTTTTGCTTACCTCTGTAAGCAAAACGCACTATGTACCTTTGATATATCTGTGTACTTTGCTTCCCTTGCAAGGAATAAAACCTGGCCTTTCGCTTTTTATAATATAATCTGTCTCTGTGTCTCTCTGGATAATATAAGGATATAGAATTCTTTTGGACATATAGAATTCTTATAACATTTGGTGCCGTGACCCGGATTTCAATATTCGTTGTTTCTCATGCAAAGAGGTGAACTGACGTGCACGGAGAAATGCAAAAACAAAGCATTTCTTGTAAGTCCCAAGCTGTGCTATTTAGCAGTAAAGGGCCAGATATCCCCTCTGTGTGTGTGAAGCACGATGACGAGATCTGGACTGAAAAAAAGAGAAGAGCAGAGAGACGAGAGGACAGAAAAGACAGTCTGGCTGCGGAACAACTGGACTATTGGACTAAAAATTCAGGTAAACAGCTGTTTAATTTATTTTTGGTGTGTGTGTGTGTGAGTTTGTAATTACCAAAGCTTCCGGAAGTAGCTAGTTTTGGAAATCTGGCGTATGTTGAGCGGGCTGCATGTATTTACATCACCATAAGTTGATGTTTTTCCATGAGGCTGGCCAGCATAGGAGATTCTTAAACGCTGATAACGCTTTGTCGAGACCCTGCCTATATTTACATTTTACATTTAGTCATTTAGCAGACGCTTTTATCCAAAGCGACTTACAAGTGAGGATAACAATGGAAGCAATTTTAACAACACAAGGTACAAAAAGCATAGGTGCACAAAAAACTAGTCAGTTTAAACCCAGCGCAGTATACGATGCTAAGGATAAGAGAATTTTTTTTTTTTTTTTTTTTTTTTTAGAAAGGAATCGATAGAAAGGAAGTAGGGCTCAGTGTTTGTCAGTCAGGTGTTGACGGAAGAGATGTGTTTTCAGGTGTTTTTTAAAGATGGCTACAGAATCTGCTGATCTTGTAGCAGCAGGTAGATCATTCCACCAATGTGGAACAGATCCAGAGAAGGTACGTGAGAGTGATTTTGTACCTTTTTGGGACGGTACCACCAGACGTTGTTCATTTGCAGAGCGCAGGGATCTGGTAGGAACGTAGGTCTGTATTAGTGAGTGGAGGTATGGGGTGCAGAACCAGAGGTGGTCTTGTAGGCCAAGAGCATAGCTTTGAACTTGATGCGGGCGTCAACCGGGAGCCAGTGTAACCTAATGAATAGAGGAGATACGTGCGCTCTCTTTGGTTCATTAAAGACCACTCTTGCCGCTGCATTCTGGATCAGCTGCAGAGGTTTGGTTGTGCAGGCGGGGAGTCCAGCCAGTAGGGCATTGCAATAGTCCAGTTTGGACAAGACAAGAGCCTGGACTAGAATTTGCGTGGAGTGCTCTGATAGGAAAGGTCTAATTTTTCTAATGTTGTAGAGGATGAATCTACAGGACCGGGTGGTGCTGGCGACGTGACTTGTGAAGTCTAGCTGATCATCAATTACCACTCCCAGATTTCTGGCAGTGCTGGACGGTGTAATGGTTGATGGGCCTAGTTGAATGGAGAGGTTGTGGTGGGTCTTTGGATGGGCTGGAATCACAAGCAGTTCTGTTTTTGCAAGGTTCAGCTGCAGGTGATGGTCCTTCATCCACAGTGAGATGTCGCTCAGACATGCCGAGACGCGAGCAGAGACCGTCCGGATCGTCCAGGATGAAATGACAGGTGGAGTTGAGTGTCATCTGCAGCAGTGATAGGAAAAGCCATGCTTCTGGATGACAGAGCCAAGGGATGTCATGTATATGGAAAAGAGTAGCGGTCCGAGCACTGAGCCCTGTGGCACCCCTGTATTGAGATGTTGGGACTCAGAGACCTCATTTCTCCAGGATACTCTGAATGACCTATCCGAGAGGTAAGACTTGAACCATTGCAACGCCATTCCAGAGACACCCATCGCCCTGAGAGAGGACAGGAGGATGTGATGATTAACAGTGTCAAAAGCAGCAGACAGATCCAGTAAGATGAGTACAGATGACTTGGATGTTGCCTTTGCCAGTCTCAGAGCCGATGACTGAGAGCAGGGCAGTTTCGTGGAATGACCGCTCTTGAACCCAGACTGGTTCTGGTCCAGGAGGTTGTTCCGTGTGAGAAAGGATGAGAGCTGAGTAAACACAACTCGCTCCAGAGCTTTGGCAATGAAGGGAAGGAGGGAAACCGGTCTGTAGTTTTCAAGCAGAGTAGGGTTAAGAGTGGGTTTCTTCAGTAGTGGTGTGATGCGGGCCTCTTTGAAAGCTGTGGGGAAGGACCCAGTGGAAAGAGATGAGTTGATGATGTGGGTGAGAGCAGGCACGACAGATGGAGAGATGGCCTGAAGGAGATGTGTGGGGATGGGATCCAGCGGGCAGGTAGTAGGGTGGTTAGAACTAATGACCTTGGAAACATCTGCTTCAGTTAGAGGAGAGAAGGAAGTGAGCAAACACATATCAGGGGTCTGAATGAGCTCGACAGGTGGTGGCGCAGAGAACTGACTGCTGATGGCGGTCGTTTTCTTTACAAAGAAAGACGCAAAATCATCAGCTGTTAGATCCGATGAAGGTGGGGGAGCAGGCGGACAAAGGAGGGCGGAAAAGGTTCTAAAGAGAGTGCGCGAGTCAGGTGAGTTGATTAACCTAGAATGGTAGTAGACAGTTTTTGCAGAGGTGACATCAGCGGAGAAAGTAGAGAGGAGAGACTGGTAGATAGAGAGGTTAGCAGGATCTTTAGACTTGCGCCATTTTCTCTCAGCTGACCGGAGGCTGGCGCGGTGCTCGCGTAGAACATCGGATAACCAGGGGGCAGACGAGGATGTACGGGCTGGTCTAGATGTAAGAGGGCATAAGTTGTCCAAGCAGGATGTGCGTGGAGCACAGAGTGTCGGTGGCGGTGTTAGTGTTTAAAAGAGAGAGCTCCTCAGAAGAGGGAGCGCAGAAGAGACAGCAGAGGAAAACGGGAGGGACTGAGTGTACGCAGTTTGCGCGGAAAGTGACCAGCGGTAAAACAATTGCAGTGTCTGGAGAATTTAGGTCAAGGTCGAGAGTAATGAAGAAATGATCGGAAGTGTGCAGTGGCGTGACCTGAGTGTGGAGAGTGGAGCAGTATCTTATGTAGATAAGATCTAGTTGGTTACCAGACTTGTGGGTTGCCGATGGAAACCTGCTTGAGGTCAAATGATGCAGTTAGGTTAATGAAGTTAGCAGCCTGTGGCTTTCCAAGGTGGATGTTGAAGTCTCCTAATACCACCAGAGGGGTACCATCGTCAGGGAAGGATGAAAGAAGCGCATCCAACTCCTCCAAGAAATGTCCAAGCTGACCTGGGGGCCGATAGATAACTACAAAATGACTTTTAACAGGGTGGGTGATGGTAACAGCATGGAACTCGAAGGAGCTGTTGTCACACAAGGGTGATAGCTGTTTGAACTTCCAGTCAGTAGGAATAAGTAGTCCGGTCCCTCCGCCCCTTCCAGTGAAGCGAGGACTGTGGGAGAAAGTGTGATTATGGGAGAGGGCGGCGGGAGTGGCAGAGTCCTCTGGTTTGATCCATGTTTCTGTAAGTGCTACAACTGAGAGACCAGAATGTTGAACAAAAGCTGTAATGAAATCAGCTTTGTTCACAGCAGACTGGTAGTTCCACAAGCCTATTGGGAAAGTAGAAGGGCAGTTTTGACAGTGATATAACATGCAGATTACTATGGTTGCGCCTTTGCGTGAAACAGATGATAATTTCCGTGGTGAAATGACAGTAGTAATTTGGAAACACATTTAAGAGCCGAAGAGGAAAAAGTATACAAGAAGAAAGTAATAGTAGAAATAATGGAATATAAGTGTAAACAATTAGTACTAAAAAAGGTGCAATACTCAGGTACTCTGTGGGTGTGTGGCTGCTAGGTGGAGTCGCCTGCAGGTAGAGTCGATGGTCTTTACTCTCTTCGGTCTTCACGCGATGACAGCTGCCGCGACACGCTGCGCGGTGGCTACTCCACTTAAATACCCTTCTATTCGAGTAATTGAATTCAGCAGGTCCCGCCTCTACACACACACAAAGAACTCACACGAAACTAGCCCGCTAACAGCTGAGACTACACACCGGTACACCACGTGACACGGTCGTAGTAAACACACTGCGCGGTTTCTCAGCAGTAACACGGCACAATAAGCTCAAAGAGACAAGAATTACATACACTCACACAGTTCTGTAGGCTTCTGCTGCAAAGTTGCTTCTCCTAGTGACTTCGATTAATCACGGAGTTATATAGGAGAGCGAAGCTGGCGTTTGGTCCCGCCTCTACACACACACAAGAACTCACACGAAACTAGCCCGCTAACAGCTGAGACTACACACCGGTACACCACGTGACACGGTCGTAGTAAACACACTGCGCGGTTTCTCAGCAGTAACACGGCACAATAAGCTCAAAGAGACAAGAATTACATACACTCACACAGTTCTGTAGGCTTCTGCTGCAAAGTTGCTTCTCCTAGTGACTTGATTAATCACGGAGTTATATAGGAGAGCGAAGCTGGCGTTGGTCCCGCCTCTACACACACACAAAGAACTCACACGAAACTAGCCGCTAACAGCTGAGACTACACACCGGTACACCACGTGACACGGTCGTAGTAAACACACTGCGGTTTCTCAGCAGTAACACGGCACAATAAGCTCAAAGAGACAAGAATTACATACACTCACACAGTTCTGTAGGCTTCTGCTGCAAAGTTGCTTCTCCTAGTGACTTCGATTAATCACGGAGTTATATAGGAGAGCGAAGCTGGCGTTGGTCCCGCCTCTACACACACACAAAGAACTCACACGAAACTAGCCCGCTAACAGCTGAGACTACACACCGGTACACCACGTGACACGGTCGTAGTAAACACACTGCGCGTTTCTCAGCAGTAACACGGCACAATAAGCTCAAAGAGACAAGAATTACATACACTCACACAGTTCTGTAGGCTTCTGCTGCAAAGTTGCTTCTCCTAGTGACTTCGATTAATCACGGAGTTATATAGGAGAGCGCTGGCGTTTGGTCCCGCCTCTACACACACACAAAGAACTCACACGAAACTAGCCCGCTAACAGCTGAGACTACACACCGGTACACCACGTGACACGGTCGTAGTAAACACACTGCGCGGTTTCTCAGCAGTAACACGGCACAATAAGCTCAAAGAGACAAGAATTACATACACTCACACAGTTCTGTAGGCTTCTGCTGCAAAGTTGCTTCTCCTAGTGACTTCGATTAATCACGGAGTTATATAGGAGAGCGAAGCTGGCGTTTGGTCCCGCCTCTACACACACACAAAGAACTCACACGAAACTAGCCCGCTAACAGCTGAGACTACACACCGGTACACCACGTGACACGGTCGTAGTAAACACACTGCGCGGTTTCTCAGCAGTAACACGGCACAATAAGCTCAAAGAGACAAGAATTACATACACTCACACAGTTCTGTAGGCTTCTGCTGCAAAGTT
The DNA here is from genome assembly GCA_024416835.2 of Perccottus glenii. Classification (NCBI taxonomy): domain Eukaryota; kingdom Metazoa; phylum Chordata; class Actinopteri; order Gobiiformes; family Odontobutidae; genus Perccottus; species Perccottus glenii. Next base: position 228,246 of record JALDQB020000061.1, read on the forward strand.
GCTTCTCCTATATGGTTTATGGTGAGATTGAAAGCTGGGAAAAAGTATGTGTTTCAGTCGAGACCCTGCCTGCGTGGTTTATGGTGAGATTGTAAACGGGATATTCTGATGTTAATCTGTGTTAAAGCTTGTTGTCTTGCTAGATTTTAGTTTGATAGATACCTTATGCTTTGTAAGTCTTCAGGTGTTTCTTGAAACTGACTCGTGCGTTTAGTTCATTTGGCCGTGACAAGTGCGAACCTCTATGCGAGATAGAGCACCTAATTACAAGAAGGAGTATGAGTTCTAAAGAGCTTGTCTAGAGAGCACAAGAATTTGTCTTAGATTAATAATCACGTATCGTAATACGCCACAATCGAACTGCCTTGCATAGCTAGTATTGTTGGTTTATGGTGCGACACTCACACGGGAAGTGTGGGATATGCACAGGAAAGCTCGAGCTGACTCTTTAATCGAGACCCTGCCGAAACCTATGGTTAATGGTGAGATTGGAGTCCAGTCGCGTTGGGCGTGACGTATAGGAAGGCGTGAGGCCTACGTATAGTGTTCACTGCATGTGAAGCGGTGATTTTTAAAAGCCCACGAGCTTTTGCTGAAAAATGTTCACTGCTGGTGAGCGCGTGAGTGAGCTTAAAAAAAGCCCACTGAAAGTGAAGGGGCTTATACTGAGAATTGTTGTCAATACTGAGAATTGTTGACTAAAAAAGTTAAAGATAAAAGGTGTGTGTGAGAGAATAAATGTGTTATGAATGGGCCATTGTTGGATGAAGAATGAGTCTAATGATGTGAATCAGAAAAACGATAATGTTTTTGTTTAGAGAAAGTTTGAACAACATGAGAGAGAAAGGTAGCTTCCATAAGCTATTTTTCTAATTTGAGAAAAAGCAGAGAAGAGATTTTGAAAGAAGTACACACATGTACTTCAAAACACTAATCATTTGTATTTTGTTTAAATGTTTTGGGAGCCTCTAGGTATCGGCTTCCTCCCTCTCTCCGGAAAACAGTGCTCTCTCCAAAACTTCATCTGCACCCCACCTCCCACCTGCGGATTTTCGGCTGAAAAAAAAGAAAAAAAAACTGCAGCAGCAAACACGGAAGCGGTAAGATAAACAAATTCACACTAACGTTTATTTGTTTTAAATTTTGATCTATTGAGATTGACCAAAAAGGTATTTGTAAAGTGTGTTTGCAAATTGGATGAAACTTGAAATTAAAATGAATGTAATGTATTTCTCTGAGGAAAAATGCACAATTGAGAGCGAGGTGGAGGTGGGCGTGACAGAAGAGAGGGCACTGAGAGGAGGGGGAGGAGGTCGAAACTGGGTCCAGACGAGAGACGAGGGAATGACCTCATGAACTGACCGCTTCAACTAACAGGTCAGGTACATAAACACATAAAGACACATAAAGACACATGTAAACTGCACACACATAAACACATGAAAATACAGACACATAGACAAAAACATGGGACACATGAGACACACATCTACAGAGAAGGATGTGATTTTGGTTTATGAGAGAAAATAATGAGTATTCTGTTAAAGAACAGAGTTGGTTTTGTATTTTATGTGACATAGAAATGTGAACATTAAAGGTTTAAAGAAGTTAAAGATCCAACCCTTGGATCCTAAAAGTAGTGATTGATGTTTTGCTAAACAGTTTTGTGTATCTATTAGTACGAGAACTAATAGAGGTCCTTAATATCAGTGTGGTTCAAACACACGGTATAACGCCAATAAAAGAATGAAAATGATTACTTTGGAATGGGAAGAATTTAAATAATGCGTCTTAAAGTTGAATTGCGCAGAGTAAGTTTATAAAGATAATATAACTTTATAGTTATGGGCCATAAGCTCATATTTAAAAGAAAACAAGGTTACCAGAACCTAGATGAAGAAAAGTGGCATTTATGTATTTCTTTGGTTTGGTTCTAACAAAGTGTGAAAATGGAGAAAGTGGATTCAAAACAACCACTGTTTGGATTCACGAGGAATGTTTAAAAACAAGATAACATTCTGTGCAAGTCAATGTAACAGGGGCTTCACAGCACCCTCCTTTATGCTCCAAGAGGGAGAAATGTTTTGGTTTGGGTTTTTTTTTTTTTTTTAAACTCCACAGACATGGTGGGAGCCTTTGCATTAAACAAACTTTTAATGTTGAGAAAAATGCTGAGTTAGAAATGTCAGTGTCAGAAACAGATTGCACTGAACTAATGTGTTAAATAAAGTTTATGATACTTAATTATGAAAACTGTTTGACCTTCGGACAGGTCTGTTGATATGAATAAAAGTCCACATTTGAGTTTTATTGAATCTATGAAACATGATTTGGTAACTAAACGATTGAATTAATGAGATTGAATATGGTTTTTGAAAAACTTAAAGTTTAAGTAATTGGAGAATTGAAATGAAGATAGTTCAAAATAAATACTAATCATTATTTATTTTGGTACTTTATAATTAAGGTATAGGGTGATCTATGCAATAAAGAGTTAAACTGTAATGTAAATTGGTAATCTGGTTTTGGTGATTAAAAACATATCTATGTTGAAACAGTTCAAACTGTTAAAACGATCTTAAAGGTTTTATTTGAAAAATTAAAGTTAATGAAAAATAATGAAAAATAAGTGAATAAAAGATAATTGTTAAACTAACAAGGTGAATTGTTAAAGTTTAAGAGCTTATGCCAATGGCTCGCTGGGTTTTTATCACTGTTTGAAGTGATTTAAGAATTTTTTTTTTTGAGTACAGGGACTAACACAAGGTCCTTTTGAACAGACGTTAAGTTTTTGTTTTGGGTTTTATCAAACTTTAGGTCGTTGTAACCTAAAGAAAAAGAGAATAAAAAGAGGTTGAGATGTTACATTTTATTGAATGAACAGTAATGATAATTACTGATTACAATTTTGGTGAATTTGAATAAATAAAGAGAGACACGTTATTTTGATTTTACACTTGATGTTTAAAGTTTCTGTTTAACATTGAGTGAGGTGAATTCTTTATGGGACATCTGAATGACAAATTAGGGGAAACATGAAAATAGTAATTGATAAAACGTTTTTATGTTACGTTTAAATTAATATGGGAAAAATACAAAAACAAACTGGTTTATTGTATTTAGCACCTGGTGGTAAAACTGAGTTTTACAAAGACAGTATAGAGCAAATCTATACTGAACAAAATCTTGAAGAAATTTTAGTTTAAAAATAAAGCAGAATTTAAGAGGAAATTTGTTGATTTTATGTTTGGTCTTTCCTTTTAAAAAAAAACGACAGTCACAAAGGTGATGGTGTTTTGGAGGAAAGCAGAGTGAACAGAGCAGAGGCTTTGTGGTGTGTTCAAGACATGCTGCTGTTACTGGTTTAACCCCAGAGAGGGGGGTCTGAACCTAAGGGTGATTAAGAAATTTTGTTTTGAAGTAAGAGAAAAATGTGTTTTCTTTCTAAAGAAAGTAATTTGAGGTAAATTAAACAATATTTTGAGAATATTCTAATTTAAAAGAACGTGAAATAAATTGTGAATTGAAGGTGAATGGTTAAAGGTTTGTGAAAATAGATCATGAGAAACCAGTTCTGATCTATATAAATTATTTATGTTTGCATCAACTGAGTTAAAATTTATCAAATTGTGGATGATACCAATTACAGTTACAGGTAAAGACCTACAACTAATGGTAACTAAAATTAAAACTGAACTAAACAAAGTTAAGTTTTAAATATAACATAAACAAAAGTGATGCTATTTGGGAAACATAAAGAAGATGAATAATTAGAAATGCTAATTAATGAAATAACAATTTAAGGTGGTAATTGGAAAATAACCATTATGTTTTGATTTTATTTTTATTTTTTATTTTATTTTGTTTCATTTTTTGTGGTATTTTGAGCCATGGTAGTACCACGTCTCAAAAAGGGGGGAGATGAAGGTTTAAACAAAACTGTGTTAAAGTGCTGAAGGGATGCTTGGTTAACCTAATGGTTAGCAGGAGGCTAAAACAACAGTGTTTAATGCAGTTAAAAGTTTAAATCAAATAATGAAATAAAGAAAGTTGACAGGACTTTTCTGGAGAAGCACAGTTTAGTCTGATTAAACCTTTTCAGATTAAAGTAGATTTCCAGCAGACCATATCTGTGGAAACAGGGTTTATCTGCTGTTTCAATTTTATGGTTTGATCATTTTAAGAGCTTTTATGGTTTCGTTTGACGAAAACCTAGGAGGCACTTTCTCTGGGTCTATAATGTCAGAGAACATTCTGATTTGTTAGTTTGTTCTTTATTTGGATGGAAGCCAACTACAACAAGTATACCAGTTCAGAAAAGGAGTTTTGAAAATTAATATAGCCACCACCAGTAAGAGCTAATATTAACATAGTTCTTTGAACTTATATCATCTTGGTTTACACCTGTGAAGGGAAGTACACCTGTGAGCAGGGCTAGTGACGGGAGTCACATGACTTCCTGTGACATCACTCTGAACTTGACAAACGTAGAGATCAGGGACAGGTGCCGTGCAAAGCAGAAGTCTGGAGGTTTTGTGAAAGTAAGACCATTAGACCAGCGTTGCCTGCTGACCGGAAACATGCGTCCTTAAAGGATCCTCGTTTTATTTGTGTTCACATACAATGTGACGGAGAACATCGTGAGTGGAAACTCACACTTTAGGAGCCAAAGAGCAGCTCCCTCAGGTTCATTTGAGAGCCCCATTTACATCGACGACAGAGGTGTACTTCGAAGGTGTCCTTAATGAATATAAGGCTAAAATTAAATTAGCATTAGGATTTGAATTTTTACCATTTGGGACAATTTATGAAACTGTGGATTAAATTAAGTATATTTATAAACAACAAAGGTTTATGAATTACACAGGAGATGCTGTAACTGTTAATTAAAACTGGAAATGAGAGAAAACTGGTCCAAGGACTGGACAGAACTAAATAGCACTGAGCATGCTTTTAGCTGAAGAGGGGGGATCTACAAAAAGATTTCCTCCAAAGTAACACAGGACTAGTTACAGCAGAACTAAAGTCTTTAAGAAAGGACTTCAAACTCTAACAGAGGAATTAGAATATTCTGGAATAGAGAAATTAATGTTGACCTGGCTTTAAAACATATTTGGAAGATTTACTGGGATTTTAGAATCTGTGTTGAGATACAGTACATGTACTTGTTGTTGCACTTCCATGTCTAATAACTTTTGTTTATGTTGCTTTACATGTACCGGAGCTTGTTGGTGAGATTGATGAATGTGGCCATTGCTGGGTCAACATTCCTGGACATGCACCTGCCAAACGACTAAGGTCAAGGCTTTGACCTCAGATGAACACTTTGATATCTGAGGGACGTTATTGTTTGCATGAACACCAACGGGACAACAGCTCCAGGACGGATCATACTACAGTCCTAAGGGCCGTATGGTTCATTGAATTGATTATGCTGAAGAGAATTGATTTTAATCATTATGAATGTGCATATGTCTCACTCCATGTGTTTTTCTTTTCGTTACAGGGACAGAAATGGACAGGCAGGGACAGGCCAGAGATCTTGAGTCCAATGGGTCGACCAGCTCAACCTCTGGCAAATTTTTCTACTTTATTTTGGAGTGACACTGTGTTTTGATTTATGATTTATGGACATTTATGATTTATGGACTTTAAAGAATTTGACTTTGAAGAATCAGTGCATTACTCTGTGGGTTCCCATTTGATTTGAAACATATCCCATTCTAATCATTTGTTGTGTTTGTTTTGACATGTGTTGTAAGTTAATAATTTGAAGTGATTACATACGTTTGATGCTTGATGTTTGTGTTTTGTCACCGCCTTTGGGGCAAGGGGTGGATAGAAGAGTTTTTCCCAGCTTTAGGTCATTTTACCAATGGGTCAAAATGTTCTTCTGGCTAGGTCAACGCCCTGCTGGGTTTTCGCTTCTGTCATAGTTTAAAACTCAAAATCAAGCTAGTAGGTTGTTTATGCTAATTGTTATCAGCATAAAGAGGGGGGAATGTTATAAGAATTTTATTCTTATAATTGTGTATATTGTTTATAGTTAGTTGGTGCTCATAGTTCTCTACAGGTCATGTCAAATCATGTTATGTCCTCCATGTTATTCCAAGCATGGTGTAGACATAACTAAAGACATGGCTTGCCGGAGGACTTCTGCACCTGGAGCCTGGAGCTGGGGCCTTGAGGGGAGGGTGTATGCAAGATACACCTCCCACTGACAGCCCCACGGCAGTGATATAAAATGTAGTGTTTTGTTTACTTAGGTAAGCAAAACGCACTATGTACCTTTGTTGTATCTGTGTAATTTGCTTCCCTTGCAAGGAATAAAACCTGGCCTTTCGCTTTTTATAATATAATCTGTCTCCGTGTCTCTCTGGATAATATAAGGATATAGAATTCTTTTGGACATATAGAATTCTTATAACAAGACATTAGACAAAATCCAGTGATAGGAAATCGTTCATTTCATGAGTCAGTCTTTGGGCTGGGACTCGGTGAACGAAACGAACGACTCGGGAGATGAACGAGTCCTTTCTGTTTCCGGACGGACGGATGTATTAGCTACAGCTACATGAGGCTGTCACGGCCCAGACCAGACATGTTGACGGAATTAATGCTAAGCTAAATATGAAGTGACAAAGGAAAAAAACTATTTGGATTAAGAGGCGAGTTGAACTCTCTGCCTGAAGTATTAAAAATTGTAATATGTAACATTTTAATTAGATTCTGCTGAAATGAACAAGACTTAAAGAACTGAGTCAGTAAAATGACTCAGAATTTCCCATCACTACCCGTGGCAGTTAAAATATTAATGTTAATTTAATAAGTGCTACACATTCCCCAAATTAAAAAAGCTCATTTGAGAAAAAGTGTTCTTTCAGTTATGACCATATTCAGAATATGACCCTGGAACATTACAGATGATATTAACAGAAATATATTATTTTTATTGAATCCAGTAGCGGTTTTAGGCACGGGCGAACCGGGCAGCCGCCCGGGGCGTCATTTTTTTGTGACACATTGGGGGCGGCAGCACGAGCAGATTAATTAAAAATAAATAAATAAATAATAATTCCTTTGCGTCGCGAAGCGGTTTTCATCATTTATATCATTTCACTGTGTGTGGAATTGGTTAATTGGCGCTCCCTGCAGCTGCCGGCGCCCCTGCTTGCTGAAAATGTACCATGCACAGAAGCTGTGTGTTGTGAGAGAAGTGTAAAAGGGGGTGGGGCGAGAGGCGCGAGTGAAATTTCACCTCTGGGTCTCTCTCAAATGGAACGGACAGTCTATAGTTCCTGCAAATGAAACTAGGTAATACAAAACAATTATGCGGTCATCAAGGTAAATTGGTTTAGTCTTGACTTCTGATCGTGAGTGACAGTTGGGGGGGATGGGAAATCTGTTGATTGTCGAGTGCCAAATAAACAGAGATGGAGAAGAAAAGGTCAAAGCCATCAGGTGCCCAATTTGGAAAAAAAAGAAAAAAGAAGAAGAGGAGAAACAAGCAAAAGATTAAGGTATGCAACTATGTTTTCTCTCTCTGTATGATTACAGTATCCATTTCATCATGAATGAAGAGCTAATGTTAATTGGTGGTGGGTATAACTCTTTGTTAGCCTTTTTAGTGATGGGAAGTTCGGCTCTTTTCAGGGAGCCGGCTCTTTTGGCTCAGCTCCCAAAGAACGGCTCCTGAACGGCTCTTAATTTTTTTTTGCAGGCCTTTATTTTACCATAACTTTGCAAAAATTAATGGTTTGTGTGTTGAAAACCCTTTCATATGAAGTGTTTTTAGGAGAATCCTTATACTTGCCTAATTTTGTGCATTTATTCTTTTGGATGGGGTCATCACTTTGGGTATAAACTGGCTTATTTTGCTTTGAGTTGTCGTAGAAGTTATACCTGCATGTGTGGGGAAGCCAGTAGATGCTGCTGCAGTTGCTGTTTTTTTGGGATGAGACACACCTCATCTAGCTCATGCTAGCTTGCCCTCTCTCTAACTGCACTGTAGAATGGAAAGTTCTCATATGTCTATGCAGGTTTGTGGTGGAACCACATTATTACAAAAGTAATTTTCATCTTGCAGTGAACGCACTCTGCTTTGTTGTTTCCATTGTCTTTAAACTGGAGCCAGATGCTGCTTCTCTTTCAGGTGTCACTCACTACGCCAACAGTACGCCAACTCACACACTCTCCTCACTGTATCTGACAGACAGTGTCGTTAACTTGCAGTGGAGCGCTGTGCCACTTCTCAGCACCCCCCTCTCTGTTTTTACATAATGGTATGCTTTTTTTGGATTGATTGGTCGCGATGCCATTGCTGACCAATCAAAACAAAGTTCTGCCTTGAGCAGAGCTCAGGCTGAGCACGGACGTAAGCAGTGAAAAGAAAAAAAATGGGAGCCGGCTCTCACTCGATGCGAGCCGGCTCTTCTGATTCACTACAAAGCATCGGCTCTCAGAGCCGCATCTTTTGTGCATGACACATCACTATAATGATACTTGCTATGCTTATACAACAATAATTTGGTTTCAACTCACTAATGAGATCTAATTTAATATTGTACTTTGCAATAAAACTGTTACAAGTTGGGTGTGTGTGTGTGGGGGTGTGTGTGTGTGTGTGTGTGTGTGTGAGTGTGGGTGGCTCGAAAGGGGTCAGGGTGTATTTCAATGTAGAACCGCCACTGGTTGAGTGAATGACTAAATAGAATCCACCCGTGTGTAATCTAAACTTAGGACAAATACAGCTGTTCTGTGATGGCCTCAGAGCTTTGTTAAGAGAAGATTGGAAAGCAGCCAGCATCATGAAGTCCAAAGAACACAGCGGACAGGTCAGGGATAAAGTTTTGGAGAAGTTTAAAGCAGGGTTAGGCTCTAAAAAGATTTCCCTTTGAACATGTCACAAGAGGAGAATGGTGTCACGTCACAATGTTTCCGTCTTGAATTAAAACCAAAACTATCTCCGTCTGCTTCAAAATGACACCCCTTTGAGAAATCTTAGTGAATGTCATCATTAATAAGAAAGACAAATATAGAGTTTCACAGAACATAGGTAATGTGTGCTCTTTGGATATTCCACTTTGGTCCATTGCAGCAGAACCCTGTTTCCATCTGAGCTCAACACTGGCCTCCAGGTAGATTCTAAACAGACAGTTTGTGCACAGTGCACTTCTTTAATGAAGAGAGGATGTTCCATCCAGTAGTATTCTCTGGATGTATTACAGGATTATGTGTTATAGTATTACAGACGTAGTCAACGTAATGTGAGAATGTAAAAGAGTTAATTATGGACTTCCTGTTTCTAGACCTGTTCAGAATTTAACTCTTGGTTCTCGTTGAACTAAACACATTTTGTTCTTTTACACTTTTTAAAACTGTTAACTTTTAACATTCTTATTTTATTTCTCATTTTTTATTCTTTTTAAGTCTTTAACACAGTGTCCTTGTGGATTTGTGTCTTCCTTGGTCCTTGAAGTTGCACTTATCTTCTGCATTCACTACACCAGGTTTGGATTTGTTTGGTTTGATCCAAACTTACTCTAGAGTGGAGTGTTTTCTCATTTCACTTTATTGTCATTTCTCACAGGATTTCAACCCAAATCACATTTATCTGTGTCATATTTCAAATCCACCTTTATATTAATGAAGTGTACAGAAGCACTTGTCGAGACAAATGCTGTGATTGATCCTTCTCTACAAACACAATGAGACCAACATGAGATTGATGTCATCAGTTTGTTTCTGTGTGGGATCTGTCTCTGTCAAAGAAACTGGAAAAGAACTGTTCCTCTGTTTTATCCAATCAGACCAGCTCAAAGTAAAAATACAAAGTCCATCTCTGATCATTGAAGTGTGTTTGGAGTCTTTTCTTATCTTTTCTAACATGTGTGAGTGTGTGAGGTCAGGGGGCGGCAGTAGAGTGGTCGTCTTTCAACCGGAAGGTAGGCGGTTTGATTCCCACTCTCCCCACAGTTCATACTGTTGTTGTGTCCTTGGGCAAGACACTTAACCCTCCTTGCCTCCAGTGTAGTAATAATAATAATAATAATAATAATAATAATGGATTGGATTTATATTGCGCTTTTCTCCCGAGGGACCAAGGGACTCAAAGCGCTTACAGTCCGTCCATTATTCATTCATACACAGTCACACACTGGTGATGGTAAGCTCCTAACCCTAACTCTAAACCAGGACTAAACCAGGTCTAAACCAGGCCTAAACCAGGTCCAAACCAGGCCTAAACCAGGACTAAACCAGGCCTAAACCAGGACTTAAACAGGTCTAAACCAGGTCCAAACCAGGCCTAAACCAGGACTAAACCAGGCCTAAACCAGGACTAAACCAGGTCTAAACCAGGCCTAAACCAGGCCTAAACCAGGACAAAACCAGGACTAAACCAGGTCTAAACCAGGCCTAAACCAGGCCTAAACCAGGCCTAAACCAGGCCTAAACCAGGACTAAACCAGGTCTAAACCAGGCCTAAACCAGGTCCAAACCAGGCCTAAACCAGGACTAAACCAGGTCTAAACCAGGCCTAAACCAGGCCTAAACCAGGACAAAACCAGGACTAAACCAGGTCTAAACCAGGCCTAAACCAGGCCTAAACCAGGCCTAAACCAGGACTAAACCAGGCCTAAACCAGGACTAAACCAGGTCTAAACCAGGCCTAAACCAGGCCTAAACCAGGCCTAAACCAGGCCTAAACCAGGACTAAACCAGGCCTAAACCAGGACTAAACCAGGACTAAACCAGGTCCAAACCAGGCCTAAACCAGGCCTAAACCAGGACTAAACCAGGTCTAAACCAGGCCTAAACCAGGCCTAAACCAGGACAAAACCAGGACTAAACCAGGTCTAAACCAGGACTAAACCAGGACAAAACCAGGTCTAAACCAGGTCTAAACCAGGCCTAAACCAGGACTAAACCAGGTCTAAACCAGGTCTAAACCAGGCCTAAACCAGGTCTAAACAGGTCTAAACCAGGTCTAAACCAGGTCTAAACAGGTCTAAACCAGGTCTAAACCAGGTCTAAGCCAGGTCTAAGCCAGGTCTAAGCCAGGTCTAAGCCAGGTCTAAGCCAGGACTAAACCAGGACTAAACCAGGACTAAACCAGGACTAAACCAGGTCCAAACCAGGTCCAAACCAGGCCTAAACCAGGCCTAAACCAGGTCTAAACCAGGTCTAAACCAGGTCTAAACCAGGTCTAAACCAGGACTAAACCAGGTCTAAACCAGGCCTAAACCAGGACTAAACCAGGTCTAAACCAGGTCTAAACCAGGCCTAAACCAGGCCTAAACCAGGCCTAAACCAGGCCTAAACCAGGACTAAACCAGGTCTAAACCAGGACTAAACCAGGTCTAAACCAGGTCTAAACCAGGACTAAACCAGGCCTAAACCAGGACTAAACCAGGACTAAACCAGGACTAAACCAGGACTAAACCAGGTCCAAACCAGGTCCAAACCAGGCCTAAACCAGGCCTAAACCAGGACTAAACCAGGTCCAAACCAGGTCCAAACCAGGACTAAACCAGGTCCAAACCAGGTCTAAACCAGGTCTAAACCAGGCCTAAACCAGGCCTAAACCAGGCCTAAACCAGGCCTAAACCAGGCCTAAACCAGGCCTAAACCAGGTCTAAACCAGGACTAAACCAGGACTAAACCAGGACTAAACCAGGTCCAAACCAGGTCCAAACCAGGTCTTAATCTGAGTAAAAGTTTTAGATGTGACTTAACTCCACTGAGAAAGGAAATCCCTGTCCTTCACTGAAGTTACATTACCATTTGTTTGTTGAGACTGTTGGAAAGTTGATCTTTATGAATGTGTTTGAGGTGTAGGGCATTGATCACAGTCAAAGCGTGTCCCATGAATTGTCAGTCTCTGGACTTATTAATAATGTGGGTAGTTTTGTGTCAGTAAAAGTAAATTTCTTGAAGTTGTTTGTAATCCCAGTTTAACAAATTACCTCAACGAGGGCCTTCTTGACCTCTTCGTCATGTATATCCTCAATTGGGGCTTCAATTGTCTTTACTTTACCAATTAGGTAAAGGAAAAACTTTGGTGAAAGACATCGAGGCCCTGGACCGCCATGGACAATGGACACAGCAATCATCCGTCCAATGTTAAAATATTAATTTTCTTCTGCAGCTAAAAATGACAATATTTAAACGTTAGGACACAATTATTTAAAACATTTTAAAAACGTCATAAAAGTATTACCTTTGATATCAAAGGTAACAACAACAGTATGCTCTGCGTTCTCAGAAGAACATACTGATGGTGGTTCCCAGAGTCAGAACAGAGTTGGGTAAGGCAGCATTTCAGTAGCTGCTCCCTGTGCATGGAATGAACTGCAAAAGGACCTAAATCTTTCTTGTGACATTGGGAGAATTTAAATCTATTCTAAAGAAGCGTGAACTCAATGAACTTGGAAAATGTAACTGTTTTTAAACGTGTACACATTGACTAAATATCATTTGTTTTTTTGATGTCATGTATGTTTTTTAAATTGTATGTAAATGCTGTTGTCTTGGCCAGGTCACTCTTGAAAAACAGATTTTTAATCTCAATGAGTTTTTATCTGGTTAATTAAAGGTTAAATAAAAAAATAAAAAAGGAGAGGTATTTGGCATTGTCTTTGCCTTCAAATATCCTATTAAACAAATATATACGGCAGTAGCTCAGTGGGTAGAGCGGCCGTCCTTCGAACCGGGCGGGTGGGTGGGTGGTTCGAGACCAGCTCGAAACATCCCAAAACAACATAACATCCCGCTCTCCCCCACATACTGTCGTTGTGTCCTTGGGCAAGACACTTAACCTAGATTGCCTCACTGGAAAAAAGAAAACAATCCACAAACAGCAATAAAATATTAACCCTGCATGTTCTTATTTTTGTGTATTATTTAAACCAAGACTTTTAAGGTTTTTAGTATTATTACATGGGTCCTTTACAATGAGTAAGCTATACCACACTGCTCAAAAATAATAAACATAATTTGGCCATCACAACTTTAGTAATACATTTTGAAAAAACATAAAATCACATTTTTATGGATAACAGGAGAAACAGCATCAATCAATCAATCAATCAATATTTATTTATATAGCGCCTTCCAACAACCACAGATTGAACCAAGGTGCTTAAACAACATTAGTAAAAATAAACATATTTACAAATAGGTTTAAAACATATTTACACAATAAAAACAGATCAGTGTCACAGAGCCATTAAGTGCCAAAAGCCATTTTAAATAAAAAGGTTTTAAGTTTGGCTTTAAACAGAGGCCGGTCAGTGATGGAACGTAACTCAATCCAGAGTTTAGGACCGGCCACTGCAAAAGAACGATTGCCCCACTGTTTGAACCGGGACCGGGGCACCTTCAGCAGATGTTGTCCAGCAGAACGAGAGCTCTGCTGGGTTTGTGAGGTCAGAATCTCACACAAATAAGAAGGTGCAAGGCCCGTGAGTGCATTAAAAACAAACATTAAGATTTTAAAATTAATTCTAAACTGGACAGGAGCCAGTGCAGGAGAACAGGACAGGTGTTATGTGCTCGTGTTTACGACTGTTAGTTAGCAGTCGGGCAGCGTTTTGCACAAGCTGCAAACGGTGAAGTCCAGTTTGGTTAACTCCCACATAGAGCGCATTGCAGTAGTCTATGCAGGAGCTAATAAAAGCATGGATGGCTTTCTCCAGGTCAGCACGACTTAAAAAGGGTTTGACCTTTGAAAGGAGGCGAAGCTGAAAAAAGCTTGCCCTAACCACGAATCTATTTGTTTATCAAATCTTAGACTGCTGTCTAGTTTTACCCCCAGGTTTTTGACAACATGGTTGAGATGGGGGGCCAAAGCAAAAGGACCAGGAGCTGAGACACTGGGCAGGTTGGATGTGCCGAACACAATACATTCAGTTTTATCCTCATTCAAACAGAGGAAATTCTGGGACAGCCACAATCTGATGTCCTCTAAGCATCTGTTGATGGACTGAAGACTTTTAGGACAAGCAGGGACAACAGGAAGGTAAACCTGTAGGTCGTCTGCGTACAGATGAAAAGACATTTTGTGCTTTGAAATAACTGCACCTAACGGCAACATATATAAGGAAAATAAAACAGGGCCCAAAATGGAACCTTGTGGCACACCAGAGGACAAGGGAGTCGAGGAGGAGGAGAAGTCACCAATCCTGACAGAAAAAGTCCTCTCTGTTAAATACGACCTAAACCACTGCAGCACAGGTCCCTGAAGCCCAACCTGTTGGGACAGTGACTCAACAGAAACCCTCAGAAACATCAGAACATCAGCTCCTATTACCTTTTTAAACACAACCATTGTCTTTTATTTCTGTCAAACTGACTCGCTTCCCATACAGACAGCCTCCCCACAGTCCTCGGATTGTTTTACCTACCCCGTGGAGCGGCTGCCACAACCCTCCACCGAGCTTCTTAACATTGTTATTTTCTTTTTTTTTCTTTTACCTGCGTGTCCAAATAAACTGCTGTTTTACATTGTAACCTCAGCCTCCTCATATTTCTTGTGGTAAGCGTCTGGTGATCTGACGAACCTGCACCTGCAGCGGTGACATAAACACAGCAATATACACAGCCAGCACCACATAACATGGAGAGAAAATTTACTGAGGCGTACCATCATCTTTAGTTTGGAAAAGTACTTTGACAGCCACGGGAAAAGGAGTTAAACGTGGAGAAATTATGGAGGATCACAATACACGGTACAGCAAGCGTCTGCGTACAGGTACACGGCGTCGTTACCAGGATGATGGAATCTCTGATGATGAAATTGAAGGAAAAAGAATGTTTGACTTGGATGAAAAGTTACAGTGCAGCCGGTTCAATTCTGACCTGATCAACCAGTAACACCTCCTGCAATTCCCCTCCACACCTCTTTTACCATTCACAAGGAGGAGGTGAGGAGCATCTTCAGGGACTTAAGAGGAATAAAGCCCCCGGTCCAGACAACATCAGCCCCACTGTTCTCCACCACTGCGCTGCAGAACTGGCTGGGGTCTTCGCTGACATTTTCAATACCTCCTCTGTCAAAACTTAGTACCCAAGTGCTTTAAAGAATCCATTATCATTCCGGTTCCTAAGACCAAGACCATCTCCTGCCTCAATGATTACAGACCCATTGCCTTGACATCAGCAGTCATGAAATCATTTGAGCGCATCATACTCAATCACCTAAAAACTGTCACCACCCCCCTCATGGACCCATTCCAATTTGCATACAGAGCCAACAGGTCAGTTGAGGACACCGTCAACTTAGCAATTCATCACATACTGAACCACCTTGAGTCCGCAAATACATATGCCCGCATCCTATTTATGGATTTCAGTTCTGCATTCAATACAATAAACCTGGCCAAACTTTTTAATATATTACTGGACATGAATATCGACCCATGCATCTGTCACTGGATTCACAGTTTTCTCTGGAACAGGCAACAGAGGGTAAGGATTAACAATTATACATCCTCCCCCCTGTTCCACAGTACAGGCGCACCTCAAGGTTGTGTTCTCTCACCATGGCTATTCTCTCTCTACACAAACCAGCTTACATCACACCATAGTTCTGTTGGCCTATACAAATATGCGACGACACAACCATCATAGGATTCATCATCAACAACCAAGAAACTGAATACCGTGCACAGATCAACCAAGCAGTGACCTGGTGTACAGACCATGATCTCCTACTCAATACATCCAAAACAAAAGAACTCATCGCCGACCTAAGACGTCAGCCATCCCCCAAAACTCCAGTGCTCATTGAAGGTGAACCCATTTCTATCATTGATACACACAAATTCCTTGGGACCCATATTAGCAATAACCTCAAATGGAAAATCAACTCAGATCATATATACAAAAAAGCCCAGCAAAGACTTTTCCATCTCCGACAGCTCAAGAAGTTCAGAGTAAGGTCTCATCTCCTGCTTCTTCTATACGGCCATCGTTGAAAGCATCCTCACCACATCCATCACAGTTTGGTTTGGCAGTCTTGACACACTTTCCCGGAAGAAACTACAGCGCATCATCAACAGAGCATCTAAAGTTATTGGTTCACCCCTACCATCCCTTGAATCACTTTACCACAAACGGACACTACGCAGAGCCCACAAAATCATTTCTGATATCACCCACCCTGCACACTACGCCTTCCAGCTACTGCCCTCTGGGAGGCGTTACAGGTCAATCGCCTCCAAAACAACTCGCTTCAAAAACAGTTTCATCCCATAAGCAATAAACTTTTGAACTCTGAACGCTGAGGACTGTGGTTTAGGCATGATGTAGATGTATATGTATATTTAGGCATGAATGTATATGTACGTTATTTTATTTTTATATGTTTATTGTTTGTTTAAATGTAATGCTGGAACCTGTACCAATGAGCTGTACTGAAAACAAATTCCACCAGCTTGGCTGTGTGGTCATTAAATTAAAATCAAATCAAATCAATTCCCCTCTCCACACCTCCTGCTTTTCAAATCTGTGAAGCTGATGTGTGCCAGGTCTTCAAGAAGAACAAAAGAAGAAAAGCACCAGGCCCAGATGGCGTGACACCAGCCTGTCTGAAAACCTGTGCTGACCAGCTGGCCCCCATCTTTTCACAGATCTTCAATAGATCCCTGGAGTTGTGTGAAGTGCCTTCCTGCTTCAAACGCTCCACCATCATCCCCATCCCAAAGAAACCCAAGATAACAGGACTTAACGACTACAGACCTGTGGCTCTAACGTCTGTCGTCATGAAGTCGTTTGAAAAACTGGTTCTGGGTTATCTGAAGGACATCACTGGACCCTTACTGGACCCCTGCAGTTTGCTTACCGAGCAAACAGGTCCGTGGATGATGCAATCAACATGGGATTGCACTTCATCCTGCAACATCTGGACAAAACAGGGACTTATGTGAGGATCCTGTTTGTGGACTTTAGTTCGGCTTTCAAAACCATCATCCCAACAGCCCTTCAGACCAAACTGACCCAGCTCTCTGTTCCTAGCTCTATCTGTCAGTGGATCACCAGCTTTCTGACAGATAGGCAACAGTTAGTGAGACTGGGGAAATTCATGTCAAACAGCTGCACCACCAACAATGGTGCCCGTCAGGGATGTGTTCTCTCCTCTGCTCTTCTCCCTGTACACCAACGACTGCACCTCTAAAGACCCTCTGTCAAGCTCCTAAAGTGATGGTGGTTCCCAGAGTCAGAACAGAGTTGGGTAAGGCAGCATTTCAGTAGCTGCTCCTGTGCATGGAATGAACTGCAAAAGGACCTAAATCTTTCTGAACTTGTGACATTGGGAGAATTTAAATCTATTCTAGAGAAGCGTGAACTCAATGAACTTGGAAAATGTAACTGTTTTTAAACGCGTACACATTGACTAAATATCATTTGTTTTTGATGTCATGTATGTTTTTTAAATTGTATGTAAATGCTGTTGTCTTGGCCAGGTCACTCTTGAAAAACAGATTTTTAATCTCAATGAGTTTTTATCTGGTTAATTAAAGGTTAAATAAAAAATAAAAAGGAGAGGTATTTGGCATTGTCTTTGCCTTCAAATATCCTATTAAACAAATATATACTGGGCGGCAGTAGCTCAGTGGGTAGAGCGGCCGTCCTTGAACGGCGGGTGAGTGGTTGAGACCAGCTCGAAACATCCCAAAACAACATAACATCCCGCTCTCCCCCACATACTGTCGTTGTGTCCTTGGGCAAGACACTTAACCTAGATTGCCTCACTGGAAAAAAGAAAACAATCCACAAACAGCAATAAAATATTAACCCTGCATGTTCTTATTTTTGTGTATTATTTAAACCAAGACTTTTAAGGTTTTTAGTATTATTACATGGGTCCTTTACAATGAGTAAGCTATACCACACTGCTCAAAAATAATAAACATAATTTGGCCATCACAACTTTAGTAATACATTTTGAAAAAACATAAAATCACATTTTTATGGATAACAGGAGAAACAGCATCAATCAATCAATCAATCAATCAATATTTATTTATATAGCGCCTTCCAACAACCACAGATTGAACCAAGGTGCTTAAACAACATTAGTAAAAAATAAACATATTTACAAATAGGTTTAAAACATATTTACACAATAAAAACAGATCAGTGTCACAGAGCCATTAAGTGCCAAAAGCCATTTTAAATAAAAGGTTTTAAGTTTGGCTTTAAACAGAGGCCGGTCAGTGATGGAACGTAACTCAATCCAGAGTTTAGGACCGGCCACTGCAAAAGAACGATTGCCCCACTGTTTGAACCGGGACCGGGGCACCTTCAGCAGATGTTGTCCAGCAGAACGTAGAGCTCTGCTGGGTTTGTGAGGGGTCAGAATCTCACACAAATAAGAAGGTGCAAGGCCCGTGAGTGCATTAAAAACAAACATTAAGATTTTAAAATTAATTCTAAACTGGACAGGGAGCCAGTGCAGGGAGAACAGGACAGGTGTTATGTGCTCGTGTTTACGACTGTTAGTTAGCAGTCGGGCAGCAGCGTTTTGCACAAGCTGCAAACGGTGAAGTCCAGTTTGGTTAACTCCCACATAGAGCGCATTGCAGTAGTCTATGCAGGAGCTAATAAAAGCATGGATGGCTTTCTCCAGGTCAGCACGACTTAAAAAGGGTTTGACCTTTGAAAGGAGGCGAAGCTGAAAAAAGCTTGCCCTAACCACCGAATCTATTTGTTTATCAAATCTTAGACTGCTGTCTAGTTTTACCCCCAGGTTTTTGACAACATGGTTGAGATGGGGGGCCAAAGCAAAAGGACCAGGAGCTGAGACACTGGGCAGGTTGGATGTGCCGAACACAATACATTCAGTTTTATCCTCATTCAAACAGAGGAAATTCTGGGACAGCCACAATCTGATGTCCTCTAAGCATCTGTTGATGGACTGAAGACTTTTAGGACAAGCAGGGACAACAGGAAGGTAAACCTGTAGGTCGTCTGCGTACAGATGAAAAGACATTTTGTGCTTTGAAATAACTGCACCTAACGGCAACATATATAAGGAAAATAAAACAGGGCCCAAAATGGAACCTTGTGGCACACCAGAGGACAAGGGAGTCGAGGAGGAGGAGAAGTCACCAATCCTGACAGAAAAAGTCCTCTCTGTTAAATACGACCTAAACCACTGCAGCACAGGTCCCTGAAGCCCAACCTGTTGGGACAGTGACTCAACAGAAACCCTCAGAAACATCAGAACATCAGCTCCTATTACCTTTTAAACACAACCATTGTCTTTTATTTCTGTCAAACTGACTCGCTTCCCATACAGACAGCCTCCCACAGTCCTCGGATTGTTTTACCTACCCCGTGGAGCGGCTGCCACAACCCTCCACCGAGCTTCTTAACATTGTTATTTTCTTTTTTTTTCTTTTACCTGCGTGTCCAAATAAACTGCTGTTTTACATTGTAACCTCAGCCTCCTCATATTTCTTGTGGTAAACGTCTGGTGATCTGACGAACCTGCACCTGCAGCCGGTGACATAAACACAGCAATATACACAGCCAGCACCACATAACATGGAGAGAAAATTTACTGAGGCGTACCATCATCTTTAGTTTGGAAAAGTACTTTGACAGCCACGGGAAAAGGAGTTAAACGTGGAGAAATTATGGAGGATCACAATACACGGTACAGCAAGCGTCTGCGTACAGGTACACGGCGTCGTTACCAGGATGATGGAATCTCTGATGATGAAATTGAAGGAAAAAGAATGTTTGACTTGGATGAAAAGTTACAGTGCAGCCGGTTCAATTCTGACCTGATCAACCAGTAACACCTCCTGCAATTCCTCTCCACACCTCTTTTACCATTCACAAGGAGGAGGTGAGGAGCATCTTCAGGGACTTAAGAGGAATAAAGCCCCCGGTCCAGACAACATCAGCCCCACTGTTCTCCACCACTGCGCTGCAGAACTGGCTGGGGTCTTCGCTGACATTTTCAATACCTCCCTCTGTCAAAACTTAGTACCCAAGTGCTTTAAAGAATCCATTATCATTCCGGTTCCTAAGACCAAGACCATCTCCTGCCTCAATGATTACAGACCCATTGCCTTGACATCAGCAGTCATGAAATCATTTGAGCGCATCATACTCAATCACCTAAAAACTGTCACCACCCCCCTCATGGACCCATTCCAATTTGCATACAGAGCCAACAGGTCAGTTGAGGACACCGTCAACTTAGCAATTCATCACATACTGAACCACCTTGAGTCCGCAAATACATATGCCCGCATCCTATTTATGGATTTCAGTTCTGCATTCAATACAATAAACCTGGCCAAACTTTTTAATATATTACTGGACATGAATATCGACCCATGCATCTGTCACTGGATTCACAGTTTTCTCTGGAACAGGCAACAGAGGGTAAGGATTAACAATTATACATCCTCCCCCCTGTTCCACAGTACAGGCGCACCTCAAGGTTGTGTTCTCTCACCATGGCTATTCTCTCTCTACACAAACCAGCTTACATCACACCATAGTTCTGTTGGCCTATACAAATATGGACGACACAACCATCATAGGATTCATCATCAACAACCAAGAAACTGAATACCGTGCACAGATCAACCAAGCAGTGACCTGGTGTACAGACCATGATCTCCTACTCAATACATCCAAAACAAAAGAACTCATCGTCGACCTAAGACGTCAGCCATCCCCCAAAACTCCAGTGCTCATTGAAGGTGAACCCATTTCTATCATTGATACACACAAATTCCTTGGGACCCATATTAGCAATAACCTCAAATGGAAAATCAACTCAGATCATATATACAAAAAAGCCCAGCAAAGACTTTTCCATCTCCGACAGCTCAAGAAGTTCAGAGTAAGGTCTCATCTCCTGCTTCGCTTCTATACGGCCATCGTTGAAAGCATCCTCACCACATCCATCACAGTTTGGTTTGGCAGTCTTGACACACTTTCCCGGAAGAAACTACAGCGCATCATCAACAGAGCATCTAAAGTTATTGGTTCACCCCTACCATCCCTTGAATCACTTTACCACAAACGGACACTACGCAGAGCCCACAAAATCATTTCTGATATCACCCACCCTGCACACTACGCCTTCCAGCTACTGCCCTCTGGGAGGCGTTACAGGTCAATCGCCTCCAAAACAACTCGCTTCAAAAACAGTTTCATCCCATAAGCAATAAACTTTTTGAACTCTGAACGCTGAGGACTGTGGTTTAGGCATGATGTAGATGTATATGTATATTTAGGCATGAATGTATATGTACGTTATTTTATTTTTATATGTTTATTGTTTGTTTAAATGTAATGCTGGAACCTGTACCAATGAGCTGTACTGAAAACAAATTCCACCAGCTTGGCTGTGTGGTCATTAAATTAAAATCAAATCAAATCAATTCCCCTCTCCACACCTCCTGCTTTTCAAATCTGTGAAGCTGATGTGTGCCAGGTCTTCAAGAAGAACAAAAGAAGAAAAGCACCAGGCCCAGATGGCGTGACACCAGCCTGTCTGAAAACCTGTGCTGACCAGCTGGCCCCCATCTTTTCACAGATCTTCAATAGATCCCTGGAGTTGTGTGAAGTGCCTTCCTGCTTCAAACGCTCCACCATCATCCCCATCCCAAAGAAACCCAAGATAACAGGACTTAACGACTACAGACCTGTGGCTCTAACGTCTGTCGTCATGAAGTCGTTTGAAAAACTGGTTCTGGGTTATCTGAAGGACATCACTGGACCCTTACTGGACCCCCTGCAGTTTGCTTACCGAGCAAACAGGTCCGTGGATGATGCAATCAACATGGGATTGCACTTCATCCTGCAACATCTGGACAAAACAGGGACTTATGTGAGGATCCTGTTTGTGGACTTTAGTTCGGCTTTCAAAACCATCATCCCAACAGCCCTTCAGACCAAACTGACCCAGCTCTCTGTTCCTAGCTCTATCTGTCAGTGGATCACCAGCTTTCTGACAGATAGGCAACAGTTAGTGAGACTGGGGAAATTCATGTCAAACAGCTGCACCACCAACAATGGTGCCCGTCAGGGATGTGTTCTCTCCCCTCTGCTCTTCTCCCTGTACACCAACGACTGCACCTCTAAAGACCCCTCTGTCAAGCTCCTAAAGTGATGGTGGTTCCCAGAGTCAGAACAGAGTTGGGTAAGGCAGCATTTCAGTAGCTGCTCCCTGTGCATGGAATGAACTGCAAAAGGACCTAAATCTTTCTGAACTTGTGACATTGGGAGAATTTAAATCTATTCTAGAGAAGCGTGAACTCAATGAACTTGGAAAATGTAACTGTTTTTAAACGTGTACACATTGACTAAATATCATTTGTTTTTTTGATGTCATGTATGTTTTTTAAATTGTATGTAAATGCTGTTGTCTTGGCCAGGTCACTCTTGAAAAACAGATTTTTAATCTCAATGAGTTTTTATCTGGTTAATTAAAGGTTAAATAAAAAATAAAAAAGGAGAGGTATTTGGCATTGTCTTTGCCTTCAAATATCCTATTGTTATAAGAATTCTATATGTCCAAAAGAATTCTATATCCTTATATTATCCAGAGAGACACGGAGACAGATTATATTATAAAAAGCGAAAGGCCAGGTTTTATTCCTTGCAAGGGAAGCAAATTACACAGATACAACAAAGGTACATCGTGCGTTTTGCTTACGGAGGTAAGCAAAACATTACATTTTATATCACTAAAGTGGGGGCTGTCAGTGGGAGGTGTATCTTGCATACACCCTCCCCTCAAGGCCCCAGCTCCAGGCTCCAGGCTCCAGGTGCAGAAGTCCTCCGGCAAGCCATGTCTTTAGTTATGTCTACACCATGCTTGGAATAACATGGAGGACATAACATGATTTGACATGACCTGTAGAGAACTATGAGCACCAACTAACTATAAACAATATACACAATTATAAGAATAAAATTCTTATAACATTCCCCCCTCTTTATGCTGATAACCATTAGCATAAACAACCTACTAGCTTGAGTGTGTTATAAACTATGATAGAAGCGAAAACCCAGCAGGGCGTTGACCTAGCCAGAAGAACATTTTGACCCATTGGTAAAATGACCTAAAGCTGGGAAAAACTCTTCTATCCACCCCTTGCCCCAAAGGCGGTGACAAAACACAAACATCAAGCATCAAACGTATGTAATCACTTCAAATGATTAACTTACAACACATGTCAAAACAAACACAACAAATGATTAGAATGGATATGTTTCAAATCAAATGGGAACCCACAGAGTAATGCACTGATTCTTCAAAGTCAAATTCTTTAAAGTCCATAAATCATAAATGTCCATAAATCATAAATCAAAACATAGTGTCACTCCAAAATAAAGTAGAAAAATTTGCCAGAGGTTGAGCTGGTCAACCCATTGGACTCAAGATCTCTGGCCTGTCCCTGCCTGTCCATTTCTGTCCCTGTAACGAAAAGAAAAACACATGGAGTGAGACATATGCACATTTATAATGATTAAAATCAATTCTCTTCAGCATAATCAATTCAATGAACCATACGGCCCTTAGGTCTGTAGTATGATCCGTCCTGGAGCTGTTGTCCCGTTGGTGTACATGCAAACAATAACGTCCCTCAGATATCAAAGTGTTCATCTGAGGTCAAAGCCTTGACCTTAGTCGTTTGGCAGGTGCATGTCCAGGAATGTTGACCCAGCAATGGCCACATTCATCAATCTCACCAACAAGCTCCGGATACATGGAAAGCAACACAAACAAACATTATTAGACATTGAAGTGCAACAACAACTACAAGTACATGTACTGTATCTCAATTCAGATTCTAAAATCCCAGTAAATCTTCCAAATATGTTGTAAAACCAGGTCAAAATGAATTTCTCTATTCCAAAATTAATTTCTCTAATTTCTCTGTTAGAGTTTGAAGTCCTTTCTTAAAGACTTTAGTTCTGCTGTAACTAGTCCTGTGTTACTTTGGAGGAAATCCTTTTGTAGATCCCCCCTCTTCAGCTAAAAGCATGCTCAGTGCTGTTTTGTTCTGTCCAGTCCTTGGATCAGTTTTCTCTCATTTTCAGTTTTAATTAACAGTTACAGCATCTCTCGTACAATTCATAAACCTTTGTTGTTTATAAATATACTTCATTTAATCCACATTTTCATAAATTGTCCCAAATGGTAAAAATTCAAATCCTAATGCTAATTTAATTTTAGCCTTATATTCATTCATGACACCTTCGAAGGACACCTCTGTCGTCGATGTAAATGGGGCTCTCAAATGAACCTGAGGGAGCTGCTCTTTGGCTCCTAAAGTGTGAGTTTCGACTCACAATGTTCTCCGTCACATTGTATGAGAACACAAATAAAACGAGGATCCTTTAAGGACGCATGTTTCCGGTCAGCAGGCAACGCTGGTCTAATGGTCTTACTTTCACAAAACTTCCAGACTTCTGCTTTGCACTGCACCTGTCCCTGATCTCTACGTTTGTCAAGTTCAGAGTGATGTCACAGGAAGTCATGTCATGTGACCCCCGTCACTAGCCCTGCTCACAGGTGTGCTTCCCTTCACAGGTGTAAACCAAGATGATATAAGTTCAAAGAACTATGTTCATATTAGCTCTTACTGGTGGTGGCTATATTAATTGTCAAAACTCCTTTTCTGAACTGGTATACTTGTTGTAGTTGGCTTCCATCCAAATAAAGAACAAACAAACAAATCAGAACGTTCTCTGACATTATAGACCCATAGAAAGTGCCTCCTAGGTTTTCGTCAAACGAAACCATAAAAGCCCTTAAAATGATCAAACCATAAAAATGAAACAGCAGATAAACCCCGTTTCCACAGATATGGTCTGCTGGAAATCTACTTTAATCTGAAAAGGTTTAATCAGACTAAACAGTGCTTCTCCAGAAAAGTCCTGTCAACTTTCTTTATTTCATTATTTGATTTAAACTTTTATCTGTATTAAACACTGTTGTTTCAGCCTCCTGCTAACCATTAGGTTAACCAAGCATCCCTTCAGCACTTTAACACAGTTTTGTTTAAACCTTCATCTCCCCCCTTTTTGAGACGTGGGACAACCATGGCTCAAAATACCAAAAAAAAAAATAAAATAAACAAAAATCAAATAAAAGTTAAAAAAAATCAAAATAAAGTCAAAACAGAATGTTTTTTTTCCCAATTACCACCTTAAATTGTTATTTCATTAATTAGCATTCCTAATTAGTTATCTTCTTTATGTTTTCCAAATAGCATCACTTTTGTTTATGTTCTATTTAAAACTTAACTTTGTTTAGTTCAGTTTTAATTTTTTAGTTACCATTAGTTGAAGGTCTTTACCTGTAACTGTAATTGGTATCATCCACAATTTGATAAATCTTACCTCAGTTGATGCAAACATAATTTATTTATATAGATCAGAACTGGTTTCTCATGATCTATTTTCACAAACCTTTAAACATTCACCTTCAATTCACAATTTATTTCACGTGTTCTTTTAAATTAAAATATTCTCAAAATATTGTTTAATTTACCTCAAATTACTTTCTTTAGAAAGAAAACACATTTTTCTCTTACTTCAAAACAAAATTTCTTAATCACCCTTGGGTTCAGACCCCCCTCTCTGGGGTTAAACCAGTAACAGCAGCATGTCCCAGCTGCTTGAACACACCACAAAGCCTCTGCTCTGTTCACTCTGCTTTCCTCTAAAACACCATCATCTCTGTGATTGTCGTTTTTTTTTTTAAAAGGAAAGACCAAACATAAAATCAATAAATTTCATCTCAAATTCTCAACTTCTCAACTCAAATTCTGCTTTATTTTTAAATAAAATTCCTTTAGGATCTTGTTCAGTATAGATTTGTTCTATACTGTCTCTGTAAAACTCAGTTTTACCACCAGGTGCTAAATAAAAACATAAAACAATTTCATCAATTACTATTTTTATGTTTCCCCTAATTTGGCATTCAGATGCCACATAAAGAATTCACCTCACTCAATGTTAAACAGAAACTTTTAACATCAAGTGTAAAATCAAAATTAACGTGTCTCTCTTTATTTATTCAAATTCACCAAAGTTGTAATCATCATTACTGTTCATTTAATAAAATGTAACATCTCAACCTCTTTTTTCTTTTTCTTTAGGTTACAACGACCTAAAGTTTGATAAAACCCAAAACCAAAACAACATTCAAATCTATTCAAAAGGACCTTGTGTTAGTCCCAGTACTCCAAAAAAAAAAAAAAATTTAATCACTTCAAACAGTGATAAAAACCCAGCGAGCCATTGGCATATGCTCTTAAACTTTAACAATTCACCTTGTTAGTTTAACAATTATCTTTTTTATTTATTTCTCATTAACTTTCAATTTTTCAAACTAAAATCATTTAAGATCAGTTTAACAGGTTGAACTGTTTTAACATAGATATGTTTTTAATCACCAAAACCAGATTACCAATTTACATTACAGTTTAAATCTTTATTGCATAGATGACACTATACCTCAATTATAAAGTACCAAAATAAATAATGATTATTATTTACTTATACCAAAATAAATAATGATTATTATTTATTTTGAACTATCTTCATTTCAATTTTCCAATTACTTAAACTTTAAGTTTTTCTTCTCAAAAACCATATTCAATCTCATTAATTCAATCGTTTAGTTTACCAAATCATGTTTCATAGATTCAATAAAACTCAAATGTGGACTTTATTCATATCAACAGACCTGTCAGAAGGTCAAACAGTTTTCATAATTAAGTATCATAAACTTTATTTAACACATTAGTTCAGTGCAATCTGTTTCTGTCACTGACATTTATAACTCAGTATTCTTCTCAACATTAAAAGTTTGTTTAATGTAAAGGCTCCCACAATGTCTGTGGAGCTAAAAAAAACAAAAAACCCCAACCAAACATTTCTCCCTCTTGGGAGCAAAAGGAGGGTGCTGTGAAGCCCCTGTTACCTTGAATTACATAGAATGTTATCTGGTGTTTAAACATTCCTTGAATCCAAAACAGTGGTTGCTTTGAATCCACTTTCTCCATTTTCACACTTTGTTAGAACCAAACCAGAGAAATACATAAATGCCACTTTTCTTTACTTAGGTTCTGTTAACCGTGTTTTTTTTTTTAAATATGAGCTTATGGCCCATAACTATAAAGTTATATTATCTTTATAAACTTACTCTGCGCAATTCAATTTTAAGACGCATATTTTAAATTCTTCCAATTACAAAGTAATCATTTTCATTCTTTTATTGGCGTTCTACCGTGTGTTTGAACCACACTGATATTAAGGACCTCTATTAGTTCTCGTACTAATAGATACACAACATTGTTTAGCAAAACATCAATCACTAATTCTATTTTAGATCCAAGTGTTGGACCTTTAACTTCTTTAAACCTTTAATGTTCACATTCAATTCAAAACCAACTCTGTTCTTTAACAGAATACTCATTATTTTCTCTCATAAACCAAAATCACATCCTTCTCTGTAGATGTGTGTCTCATGTGTCCGTGTTTGTGTCTATGTGTCTGTATTTACATGTGTTTATGTGTGTGCCGTTACATGTGTCTTTATGTCTTTATGTACCTGACCTGTTAGTTGAATCGGTCAGTCCTGAGGTCATTCCCTCGTCTCTCGTCTGGACCCAGTTTCGACCTCCTCCTCCTCCTCTCAGTGCCCTCTCGTCTGTCACGCCCACCTCCACCTCGCTCTCGTCTCCAATGGCAATTGTGCATTTTTCCTCAGAGAAATACATTACATTCACATTAATTTCAAGTTTCATTCAATTTGCCAACACACTTTACAAATACCTTTTTGGTCAATCTCAATAGATCAAAATTTAAAACAAATAAACGATTGTCTGAATTCGTTTATCTTACCGCTTCCGTGTTGCTGCTGCTGTTCTGTCTGCAGCTTTTTTCAGCCGAAAATCCGCAGGTGGGAGGTGGGGTGCAGAGGTTGGAGAGAGCACTGTTTTCCGGAGGGAGGGAGGGAGGCCGAGACCTAGATGCTCCAGAAACATTTAAACAAAATACAAATGATTAGTGTTTTGAAGTACATGTGTGCACTTCTTTCAAAATCTCTTCTCTGCTTCTGTTTTTCCTCAAATTAGAAAAATAGCTTATGGAAGCTACCTTTCTCTCTCATGTTGTTTAAACTTTCTCTAAACAAAAACATTACTTTTGTTCTGATTCACATCATTAGACTTATTCTTCATCCAACAATGGCCCATTCATAACATATTCATTCTCTCAAACACACACCTTTTATCTTTAACTTTTTTAGTCAACAATTCTCAGTATTGCCAACAATTCTCAGTATAAGCCCCATCACTTTCAGTGGGCTTTTTCCTTTTTTCTCTCACTCACCGCGTCACCAGCAGTGAACATTTTTCAGCAAAAGCTCTCGTGGGCTTTTTTTATAAATCACCGCTTCACATGCAGTGAACATTTTTCAGCATAAGCCTGTCACTATCTAGTGGGCTTTTAAAATCTCATTTCTCATCTGCAGGAATCAACACTACGTAGGCAGGCCTTTTTTATAGTCACATTGACTTCGGACTCATTCATCTCACCCGTTAAGATTTTACATGTAGGTTCTCGATAATGGTCAATACTCGAGTTTTCCTGTGCGTCCAACGCACCATTAAAACCAACAATACTAGCTATGCAAGGCAGTTCGATTGTGGCGTATTACGATACGTGATTATTAATCTAAGATAAATTCCTGTGCTCTCTAGACAAGTTTTTTAGATCTTATACCTCTTATTGTAATCAGCTGCTCTATCTATCTCTTAGATTCCGCACTTGTCATGGCCAATGAACTCCCCGCGCGTTCCGTTTCAAGAAACACCTGAAGACTTACAAAGCATAAGGTATCTATCAAACTAAAATCTAGCAAGACAACAAGCTTTAACACAGATTAACATCAGAATATCCCGTTTAAAACCTCACCCTTTAAGATTTTACATGTAGGTTCTTGATCAAAAACACATACTTTTTCGGCTTTAAACCTCACCCTTAGATTTTACATTTGGGTTCTCGATAAAGCGGATCTCACCCCTAGATGACATTTAGGTTCTCGATCTTTCAGCGTTTAAGAATCTCATATGCTGGCCAACTTCATGGAAAAACATCAACTAATGATGTAAAGTACATGCAGCCCGCTCAACATATGTCAGATTTCCAAAACTAGCTACTTCCGGAAGCTTTGGTAATTACAAACTCACACACACACCAAAAAATAAATTAAACAGCTGTTTACCTGAATTTTTAGTCCAATAGTCCAGTTGTTCCGCAGCCAGACTGTCTGTTCTGTTCTCTCGTCTCTCTGCTCTTCTCTTTTTCTCAGTCCAGATTTCGTCATCGTGCTCACACACAAAGAGGGGATATCTGGCCATTACTGCTAAATAGCACAGCTTGGGACTTACAAGAAATGCATTGTTTTTGCATTTCTCCGTGCACGTCAGTTCACCTCTTTGCATGAGAAACAACGAATACTGAAATCCGGGTCACGGCACCAAATGTTATAAGAATTCTATATGTCCAAAAGAATTCTATATCCTTATATTATCCAGAGAGACACGGAGACAGATTATATTATAAAAAGCGAAAGGCCAGGTTTTATTCCTTGCAAGGGAAGCAAATTACACAGATACAACAAAGGTACATCGTGCGTTTTGCTTACGGAGGTAAGCAAAACATTACATTTTATATCACTAAAGTGGGGGCTGTCAGTGGGAGGTGTATCTTGCATACACCCTCCCCTCAAGGCCCCAGCTCCAGGCTCCAGGCTCCAGGTGCAGAAGTCCTCCGGCAAGCCATGTCTTTAGTTATGTCTACACCATGCTTGGAATAACATAGAGGACATAACATGATTTGACATGACCTGTAGAGAACTATGAGCACCAACTAACTATAAACAATATACACAATTATAAGAATAAAATTCTTATAACACCTATTAAACAAATATATACTGGGCGGCAGTAGCTCAGTGGGTAGAGCGGCCGTCCTTCGAACCGGGCGGGTGAGTGGTTCGAGACCAGCTCGAAACATCCCAAAACAACATAACATCCCGCTCTCCCCCACATACTGTCGTTGTGTCCTTGGGCAAGACACTTAACCTAGATTGCCTCACTGGAAAAAAGAAAACAATCCACAAACAGCAATAAAATATTAACCCTGCATGTTCTTATTTTTGTGTATTATTTAAACCAAGACTTTTAAGGTTTTTAGTATTATTACATGGGTCCTTTACAATGAGTAAGCTATACCACACTGCTCAAAAATAATAAACATAATTTGGCCATCACAACTTTAGTAATACATTTTGAAAAAACATAAAATCACATTTTTATGGATAACAGGAGAAACAGCATCAATCAATCAATCAATCAATCAATATTTATTTATATAGCGCCTTCCAACAACCACAGATTGAACCAAGGTGCTTAAACAACATTAGTAAAAAATAAACATATTTACAAATAGGTTTAAAACATATTTACACAATAAAAACAGATCAGTGTCACAGAGCCATTAAGTGCCAAAAGCCATTTTAAATAAAAAGGTTTTAAGTTTGGCTTTAAACAGAGGCCGGTCAGTGATGGAACGTAACTCAATCCAGAGTTTAGGACCGGCCACTGCAAAGAACGATTGCCCCACTGTTTGAACCGGGACCGGGGCACCTTCAGCAGATGTTGTCCAGCAGAACGTAGAGCTCTGCTGGGTTTGTGAGGGGTCAGAATCTCACACAAATAAGAAGGTGCAAGGCCCGTGAGTGCATTAAAAACAAACATTAAGATTTTAAAATTAATTCTAAACTGGACAGGGAGCCAGTGCAGGAGAACAGGACAGGTGTTATGTGCTCGTGTTTACGACTGTTAGTTAGCAGTCGGGCAGCAGCGTTTTGCACAAGCTGCAAATGGTGAAGTCCAGTTTGGTTAACTCCCACATAGAGCGCATTGCAGTAGTCTATGCAGGAGCTAATAAAAGCATGGATGGCTTTCTCCAGGTCAGCACGACTTAAAAGGGTTTGACCTTTGAAAGGAGGCGAAGCTGAAAAAAGCTTGCCCTAACCACCGAATCTATTTGTTTATCAAATCTTAGACTGCTGTCTAGTTTTACCCCCAGGTTTTTGACAACATGGTTGAGATGGGGGGCCAAAGCAAAAGGACCAGGAGCTGAGACACTGGGCAGGTTGGATGTGCGAACACAATACATTCAGTTTTATCCTCATTCAAACAGAGGAAATTCTGGGACAGCCACAATCTGATGTCCTCTAAGCATCTGTTGATGGACTGAAGACTTTTAGGACAAGCAGGGACAACAGGAAGGTAAACCTGTAGGTCGTCTGCGTACAGATGAAAAGACATTTTGTGCTTTGAAATAACTGCACCTAACGGCAACATATATAAGGAAAATAAAACAGGGCCCAAAATGGAACCTTGTGGCACACCAGAGGACAAGGGAGTCGAGGAGGAGGAGAAGTCACCAATCCTGACAGAAAAAGTCCTCTCTGTTAAATACGACCTAAACCACTGCAGCACAGGTCCCTGAAGCCCAACCTGTTGTTCCAGACGTGTCAGGAGGACTGAGTGGTCCACGGTGTCAAATGCTGCAGTAAGATCCAGCATTATGAGCAGCACTGGCTTTTTCTCATCAAGGGACAAGAGAATGTCATTTTGTACTTTGAGAAGAGCGGACTCAGTGCTGTGTCGTGTCCTAAAGCCAGACTGAAACTTTTCAAAGATCTGATTGTTCTCCAGAAAAGACTAACCGTAAGAAAACAATCTTTTCCAAAACCTTGGATAGAAAAGATAAATGGGACACAGGTCTAAAATTTGACAGAACAGTAGGATCAAGGTTGGGTTTTTTTAGCAGAGGCCTGACCACTGCTTGAATACAGTTGGTACAGAACCTGAACTCAGGCAGCTGTTTATAAATGAGAGGAGGCATGGGCCCACTGTGTTAAAAACCTGTTTAAGCATTTTAGATGGGATAATTTCCAGAGGACAGTTGGTCGGTCTCAGCCCTGGACCACATCAGAGAGGAGAGAGAGTGACACTGGCTCAAACACATTAAACACAGAGAGGACAGGAGAAGAGCACAAGTCAAAAGTGTTAGACATGTTCTTAATGCTCTGTTTAACAGAGGCTACTTTATCAACAAAATAATGGAGGAAATCATTACAGGTTGACTTTGAGGCCTGCTGTGGAGCATTACTAGATGGATTTATAACAGACTGAATTGTATTGAATAGCGCTCTAGGATGATTAGAGCTGGTGGAAATGACATTAGACAGATACTGACATTTAGCTGCTTTGACTGCATTTTGATATTCAGTAAGACTGTCTCTCAATATACCCAGTGAAACATGTAGCTTGTCCTTTTTCCACTTGCGCTCGGCCTGCCTGCACCTCCGTCTAAGGGCACGGGTGGTGTCATTAAGCCAAGGCTCTAGTTGAGTCCTGACAGTTCTGCACCTGTAAGGAGCAATGATGTTAAAAATCTCTGAGCAGGTGGAGTTGAAGGAGGAGATGAAGACTTCTGTGCAGAGTGGGAAGTCCACTTCGTCCTGAGAGTAAAGAGTGGTGTTCATAAAGGCAGCAGCAAATTCTCCAGCTGTGGTGGGCCTGGATGATGGATGATGGAGGATGTCTTTGGCCTAACCCTAACCCTAACCTTAACCCAGGCTTAGTGCTCCTGAGCGGATCAGTATCATGTGCAGTGGCCCTGGTCCTGGAGAGCTCCAGGAGCCTTGGGGTGCTTGTGGAGGAGCTGTAGCCCAGGAGGAGGGCTCCTGAGCGGATCAGGACTATAAGCCGCAACTTCTTTCCCACGCTTTGAACCTCGCGGCTTAAACAACGACGCGGCATATATATGGATTTTTCCCGCTGTCAAATTTAATTTTATTTTTTTTTAAAAACACATTCTGTGACGTGCTCAGTTTTTTGGCGGAATGAAGCTTTCATTAGACCAATGAAATTGCCGAACGGGTTAAGGTCAAACAACTTTTTTGTTTACTATTTAGATTAAATCGAGTGCGCTCAAACTTTGTCACCCTCATCATGGCATAGACACGGAGAAATGCATATGATGCAGCTTTCAAGTTGAAGGCGATTGATCTGGCTGTTGGAAAAGGAAATAGAGCTGCTGCACGGGAGCTTGGTCTTAATGAGTCGATGATAAGACGTTGGAAACAGCAGCGTGAGGAATTGACTGTTTGTTGTGCAAAAAGACAACTAAAGCTTTCAGGGGGAAGAAAAGCAGATGGCCCGAACTAGAAAATGAGCTCGAAGACTGGGTCAACACACAGAGAGCAGACGGCCGAGGTGTTTCAACTGTTTATGTCAGCTACTGTTATTAAAAACTGGCAAGTGTTCACTGAAATGATGTATGGTCATAAGTGGCGTTACATTTTAGAAACGCAGTAAATATCTGCTACGTATGGTTGGGACTGAAGCTATTAATTTTCCCAAAACAAATTGTAATTATGCATTATTTCTATCACTATTGAACACAGTTGCTCAAAAAATAAAGTTTTTTACAATTTGAATCGTTTTTATTGGTGAATCAACATATTTAAGTGTCCCTCAAATGTCTGAAGATTCTCATTCATCCAGATCACCTTTTGAAGAAATGGATGAAGCAAAGGCATCTGGAAATAGTTTTTCATTACAGATTACATCAATAACACATCTTAGCTGGCTCGTAATCCTCATCACTGTATAACACATCAACACATCATCTTGTCGTCTAATTTCAAAAATTTCTGTGGGCAGAATCCAACAGTGCTGTCCGCTTCATGAGGTTGCCATCCAGCAGAGTGAAAGTGATCTGGATTCTGTTAAGGGTCCAGTTGCAAGGAGTAAAGCTTTAAGAGTTAACAGCTCTATTGTTTTTATTTCTAATACTAGTTAACATTAAGCTTACAGGGTTTGTCATTGTTTGCATGTTATCCTCATTAAAAATATGAACCTATAAATGTTTGGGTGGTTTTAGTTAAAGCATTGTGTCATTTTGACAAATCAGATCACATTTGATGGTGATTTTATGCAGAAATGTGAGAAATTCCAAAGACTTCAGATACTTGTTCATGCCACTGTATGTTGACTTCAGCTGTTTCACGGTGTGGAACATCTGACTGAAACATGATGCCATTGCATGGTGGTAACATGGCAGGTTGTGATGAAAACTTATTGATAGGTTTTGGCTTTAAATTTGCACGAGTGAGAGCAGGCTGATCCTCAGAGGAAGTCATATTTGAAACATCTTAAATCAATTACAGAGCAACAGGCTCCTGTAAATGTTATGACACAGTAAATGCAGATAATGTGAAGATTTTAACATTAATATGAATTTTTAAAAATATTACGGGCAAATCGTAATATTTTTAAAAATTCTTTATTCCTAATGCAATTCGGACGCTGAACAACACGTCCCGCTGATGTATTGTAATGTAATTGCTACTGCTGTACTGCATTTTGCCCTGAAGATGTCTGTGTGTTAGTCTTGTTGTTCTTGTTGTTTGTGTTGTTGTTGGTTTGATTGTTGTTTTTATGAGACCGAAGGCAAATTTCCACATTGTGGACAAGAAAATGAAAATGAAATGAATCACTTGGGTAATCATTGAGCAAGTGATTTCATCAATTCCAAATAGTCCAATGCTCAGTGCCATGTAGTCCACAAATATCTCCACCTAGCAGCACAGAATTATCTGGCAGCGTGGAGGTGAGTAGAGCCAGCCTTTATTTTGAGGTAAAGAGGAGAGTGGAAACAGTGTTTCCACTCTAGGTAATACTACAGAGACACACCTGTTTAACAGGTGTGTCTCGTCTGCAGTACACGCCCTCTGCCACACACATACTCTGCTGAACAAAGAAAAACACACAAAAGGAGAGGGAAAAAAGAAACCCTAACCATCACAATAAATAAATAAAATAAATTAAGATCTCAAGAAACAGAAGTGAGATGCAGTTTGTTGAGGATGTAAATATAGCATATATCCTTCATGGATAAGGTGATAAAATTGTACAAACAAAATGAAATACAATAAACAAAAAAAAATCTAAACCACGGATGACCAAAGGGATAAGAAAAAAAAAGGTACAGGTATTTTATACAAACAAAAAGCTAAAGACAAGTATAACATTTATAAATATAAATTTAGGATAAGAAAAAAAGAATACAACAAAAAAAGAAATGAAAACAGGAACAATACAAAAAAGGTAAAAGTAACAAAGCTAAAGCTACATTTATAAACTACTTTTATAAGGGAAAATGCAGAAACGAGAAAAATGTAGATGAATTTTTAAACATTTGGCAAATGTGGGTTCCCAGTCTTGTGGACATGAATTTAAAAGTAAAAGACACAACCCAAAATACATTTTCCTTGACGGTGTAAAAAAAAGATGAAATATTGAGAATTTAAAAAAACTGGAAACAAAAAGCTCACTGAAGATCTAGATTTAATCTGTCATTGAACCAGTCACCTATCTTTGTAATCTCTTATTAACAGGCATTTGTCCAGAAAACATGAAAATAGCAATAAAAGTCTCGATGTGCTGATGATCTTGTAATTATTTTTATAGACTTAAAGACGTTTGATGCAATAAATCATGAAAGATTACTTAAGAAAATAAATCGATACGGAATCAGAGGGATCAAAAGCTACTTGGAAGACAGTATGTTCAGATAAATATAAAAAAAAAAAAAAATCAGATGTGTGACATCAATTGGGGAGTATCAAGGCTTAGTTCTTGGGTCTTGATTTATTTTGAACATGAATTATGTAAAAACATCAAACACTAGAGCGCATTTTTTTTGCTGATGATACAACTTCAGAAACAAGTATTCTGGAAAAACACAAGTCGTAACAAAGGTGGTTTGAAATAAGTAAACAAACAAAAAAATATCAATAAAAAAGGGAAAAATCTTGATAGATCAATAAAAATAGATGGGACTGATATTCAAAGGGTAAAGGAAACTACAAGTTTAGGTGTATTGCTGAACACTTGAGTTGGAAAGCTCATAAATTACACAAAAGGAGAAATTTCCAAAGCCGAAAAATCCGAAAAATGTATGTATTTGAAGTTCCCGAAAAAAAATTACAAATGTGGTCGACACGCAAAACTCACTTACAGACATTTTTCAAAGATGGCCCTAAAAGTTATAATTGTAGATATAGAGATCCATCTGTGAGGTTTGTGTTTTGGGTCGTGTTCTCCCCTCCTTTTTGTTTCCTTTTTGTTTTTGTTTTTTGTCAGCAGTGCATGTGTGTGGCAGGGGGCGTGTCTGGATTTCTCTCAGGACTGCAGACAAGACACACCTGTTTCCACTCTCCTCATTACCTCTGGATATAAGCCTGCTCTACTCACCACCACTCTGTCAGATGATTCTGGCCTGGACAGTAGAGTGACTCATGCAGCTTTAGGGCGTAGTGCTGGTATGGTTTGGAATGGTTTTGGACCTATTTATACATACTTGCTGGTCTCTGTCTGGGCAGAACTGCCTGGTGTCTTGCACCTTGTACCCTCCCGCCTCCAAATTTGTGGTTTCCAATAAACTGTTGAACTTCCTGGCTCTGCCTATGCATCTGAGTCCACTTAGCTAAAACCTTACCACCCTCAAACCATTATTTGTAAAGCATACAAACATGAAAAGCACTGGAAAAGTTTGATTACAACATTTATTCTAACATTCTCTGGTTATCTAGTTATCTGGTTGTGCAAAGACACAAGTCCCGATCACATTCATTCAGCCACTGCTCACTGGGATTTGGCTCAAAGGTGCTGCAGACTGAGCTGAGGGCTGCAAGTGTAGATCCTAGATAGAGTTATGGTGTGGCTTTGACCCTAAACAATCAAATACATGACCTTCAATTGAACATGGCCTTCAATAGAACAACTACAACAAGTATTGTTTTGAGCTTCAGACTGCAAGGCAAAGTGCAACAGAAGATCACAGAGCTTTCTCAACTGGCTCATGGCAGCGGATCAGGACAAAATGCCTTATGAAAATGTACCAAATTAAATACTGAAACATTTTTCTATATCGGCTTGAGAAAACAGATTTTACACACTGAAACGGTGTCAATAGATAAATGGGAGGGGGTATCGCACTCGACACCAATGTTATACATTTTCCAAACGGCTTGCCCAACACTGGTCTTCACATATCGGATGCAACAAAAAACATAAAAGAATGGCTGAGGCTGCTGTTTCTACTGTTGAAAGTGAAAAGGATGAACAGCCCTGCCGTCATTTCACTTGCGTCTATTAAATGGATTGGTTTCAAAAAAGTGTTGTATTGTGAAAAAGAGAACCGGACAGTTTTTTTTTTTAGTTTATATTAAACTCTCAGATTATGTCAGCTACCGTTATTAAAAACTGGCAAGTGGTCACTGAAATGATGTACGGTCATAAGTGGCGTTAAAGTCCCCAGCGATGATGATAGCAGCGTCAGGATGTTTGTTGATGTTGCCGCTGAGCGCATCGTGAAGCTCAGACAAAGCCAAGCCAGTGTCTGTTTGTGGAGGGATGTAAACAGCAGTTATGATGATCGATGAAAACTCCCTCGGCAGATAGGATGGGCGGCAAATAATGGATAGATGTTCCAGATGAGGCGAGCAGGAGCGACAGAGTGGAGATATTCCTGGGGTCACACCATTTCTTGTTAATCATGAAACAAACTCCCCCACCCTTGGATTTGCCAGTCCTGTGTTGGATTGTCCTGTCCATCCGTAAAACAGAAGTTTTCAGACGGCGTTACAGCAGCGTCCGGGACCAAGGGCGTGAGCCACGTTTCAGACAAACAAAGGATGTTACAGTCCCTAATGTCCCGTTGGAAGTTTATCCTGGCTCTGAGATCATCCATCTTATTCTCCAGAGACTGGACATTGGCGAGCAAAATGCTCGGTAAAGGAGGGCTGTGTGCGCTTATATTGAGATTGACTGACTGATTAATAAACTCTGTGATGATGATATTAATGCAAGGCTTGGTGTGTATTCAGTCGACAGTGCTGTTCCTTTTGCATAAGTTGAACTCTCTGTGAATTGTTGTACTGTTTTGTTCGTGACAATAAATCCATTCTATCTTTTCTATAAAGGAGCAGAAGTTGTGACATGAAACAGTCAGGGCCTAAAAGCGTCTCCTTCCTCTGCAGCTCTGTTCAGCTCAGACCTGGTTTGACTGAGCGCTGCACGTCGAGCCTAAACCTGTGTCACTTTGACCTCTGTGTAAAACCAGCCTCATGAAACATAAACTTATAATTTGAATTACGAATCACAAAATAAACCTGTTCCTTGAGTTTGGGTCTGGACTTCGTGGAAACGCGGCTCAGGCAGGTGTTGGGACAGTGACTCAACAGAAACCCTCAGAAACATCAGAACATCAGCTCCTATTACCTTTTTAAACACAACCATTGTCTTTTATTTCTGTCAAACTGACTCGCTTCCCATACAGACAGCCTCCCCACAGTCCTCGGATTGTTTTACCTACCCGTGGAGCGCTGCCACAACCCTCCACCGAGCTTCTTAACATTATTTTCTTTTTTTTTCTTTTACCTGCGTGTCCAAATAAACTGCTGTTTTACATTGTAACCTCAGCCTCCTCATATTTCTTGTGGTAAACGTCTGGTGATCTGACGAACCTGCACCTGCAGCCGGTGACATAAACACAGCAATATACACAGCCAGCACCACATAACATGGAGAGAAAATTTACTGAGGCGTACCATCATCTTTAGTTTGGAAAACTACTTTGACAGCCACGGGAAAAGGAGTTAAACGTGGAGAAATTATGGAGGATCACAATACACGGTACAGCAAGCGTCTGCACAGGTACACGGCGTCGTTACCAGGATGATGGAATTTCTAATGATGAAATTGAAGGAAAAGAATGTTTGACTTAGATGAAAAGTTACAGTGCAGCCGGTTCAATTCTGACCTGATCAACCAGTAACACCTCCTGCAATTCCCCTCTCCACACCTCTTTTACCATTCACAAGGAGGAGGTGAGGAGCATCTTCAGGGGACTTAAGAGGAATAAAGCCCCCGGTCCAGACAACATCAGCCCCACTGTTCTCCACCACTGCGCTGCAGAACTGGCTGGGGTCTTCGCTGACATTTTCAATACCTCCCTCTGTCAAAACTTAGTACCCAAGTGCTTTAAAGAATCCATTATCATTCCGGTTCCTAAGACCAAGACCATCTCCTGCCTCAATGATTACAGACCCATTGCCTTGACATCAGCAGTCATGAAATCATTTGAGCGCATCATACTCAATCACCTAAAAACTGTCACCACCCCCCTCATGGACCCATTCCAATTTGCATACAGAGCCAACAGGTCAGTTGAGGACACCGTCAACTTAGCAATTCATCACATACTGAACCACCTTGAGTCCGCAAATACATATGCCCGCATCCTATTTATGGATTTCAGTTCTGCATTCAATACAATAAACCTGGCCAAACTTTTTAATATATTACTGGACATGAATATCGACCCATGCATCTGTCACTGGATTCACAGTTTTCTCTGGAACAGGCAACAGAGGGTAAGGATTAACAATTATACATCCTCCCCCCTGTTCCACAGTACAGGCGCACCTCAAGGTTGTGTTCTCTCACCATGGCTATTCTCTCTCTACACAAACCAGCTTACATCACACCATAGTTCTGTTGGCCTATACAAATATGCGGACGACACAACCATCATAGGATTCATCATCAACAACCAAGAAACTGAATACCGTGCACAGATCAACCAAGCAGTGACCTGGTGTACAGACCATGATCTCCTACTCAATACATCCAAAACAAAAGAACTCATCGTCGACCTAAGACGTCAGCCATCCCCCAAAACTCCAGTGCTCATTGAAGGTGAACCCATTTCTATCATTGATACACACAAATTCCTTGGGACCCATATTAGCAATAACCTCAAATGGAAAATCAACTCAGATCATATATACAAAAAAGCCCAGCAAAGACTTTTCCATCTCCGACAGCTCAAGAAGTTCAGAGTAAGGTCTCATCTCCTGCTTCGCTTCTATACGGCCATCGTTGAAAGCATCCTCACCACATCCATCACAGTTTGGTTTGGCAGTCTTGACACACTTTCCCGGAAGAAACTACAGCGCATCATCAACAGAGCATCTAAAGTTATTGGTTCACCCCTACCATCCCTTGAATCACTTTACCACAAACGGACACTACGCAGAGCCCACAAAATCATTTCTGATATCACCCACCCTGCACACTACGCCTTCCAGCTACTGCCCTCTGGGAGGCGTTACAGGTCAATCGCCTCCAAAACAACTCGCTTCAAAAACAGTTTCATCCCATAAGCAATAAACTTTTGAACTCTGAACGCTGAGGACTGTGGTTTAGGCATGATGTAGATGTATATGTATATTTAGGCATGAATGTATATGTACGTTATTTTATTTTTATATGTTTATTGTTTGTTTAAATGTAATGCTGGAACCTGTACCAATGAGCTGTACTGAAAACAAATTCCACCAGCTTGGCTGTGTGGTCATTAAATTAAAATCAAATCAAATCAATTCCCCTCTCCACACCTCCTGCTTTTCAAATCTGTGAAGCTGATGTGTGCCAGGTCTTCAAGAAGAACAAAAGAAGAAAAGCACCAGGCCCAGATGGCGTGACACCAGCCTGTCTGAAAACCTGTGCTGACCAGCTGGCCCCCATCTTTTCACAGATCTTCAATAGATCCCTGGAGTTGTGTGAAGTGCCTTCCTGCTTCAAACGCTCCACCATCATCCCCATCCCAAAGAAACCCAAGATAACAGGACTTAACGACTACAGACCTGTGGCTCTAACGTCTGTCGTCATGAAGTCGTTTGAAAAACTGGTTCTGGGTTATCTGAAGGACATCACTGGACCCTTACTGGACCCCTGCAGTTTGCTTACCGAGCAAACAGGTCCGTGGATGATGCAATCAACATGGGATTGCACTTCATCCTGCAACATCTGGACAAAACAGGGACTTATGTGAGGATCCTGTTTGTGGACTTTAGTTCGGCTTTCAAAACCATCATCCCAACAGCCCTTCAGACCAAACTGACCCAGCTCTCTGTTCCTAGCTCTATCTGTCAGTGGATCACCAGCTTTCTGACAGATAGGCAACAGTTAGTGAGACTGGGGAAATTCATGTCAAACAGCTGCACCACCAACAATGGTGCCCCTCAGGGATGTGTTCTCTCCCCTCTGCTCTTCTCCCTGTACACCAACGACTGCACCTCTAAAGACCCCTCTGTCAAGCTCCTAAAGTGATGGTGGTTCCCAGAGTCAGAACAGAGTTGGGTAAGGCAGCATTTCAGTAGCTGCTCCCTGTGCATGGAATGAACTGCAAAAGGACCTAAATCTTTCTGAACTTGTGACATTGGGAGAATTTAAATCTATTCTAAAGAAGCGTGAACTCAATGAACTTGGAAAATGTAACTGTTTTTAAACGTGTACACATTGACTAAATATCATTTGTTTTTTTGATGTCATGTATGTTTTTTAAATTGTATGTAAATGCTGTTGTCTTGGCCAGGTCACTCTTGAAAAACAGATTTTTAATCTCAATGAGTTTTTATCTGGTTAATTAAAGGTTAAATAAAAATAAAAAGGAGAGGTATTTGGCATTGTCTTTGCCTTCAAATATCCTATTAAACAAATATATACTGGGCGCAGTAGCTCAGTGGGTAGAGCGGCCGTCCTTCGAACCGGGCGGGTGAGTGGTTCGAGACCAGCTCGAAACATCCCAAAACAACATAACATCCCGCTCTCCCCCACATACTGTCGTTGTGTCCTTGGGCAAGACACTTAACCTAGATTGCCTCACTGGAAAAAAGAAAACAATCCACAAACAGCAATAAAATATTAACCCTGCATGTTCTTATTTTTGTGTATTATTTAAACCAAGACTTTTAAGGTTTTTAGTATTATTACATGGGTCCTTTACAATGAGTAAGCTATACCACACTGCTCAAAAATAATAAACATAATTTGGCCATCACAACTTTAGTAATACATTTTGAAAAAACATAAAATCACATTTTTATGGATAACAGGAGAAACAGCATCAATCAATCAATCAATCAATCAATATTTATTTATATAGCGCCTTCCAACAACCACAGATTGAACCAAGGTGCTTAAACAACATTAGTAAAAAATAAACATATTTACAAATAGGTTTAAAACATATTTACACAATAAAAACAGATCAGTGTCACAGAGCCATTAAGTGCCAAAAGCCATTTTAAATAAAAAGGTTTTAAGTTTGGCTTTAAACAGAGGCCGGTCAGTGATGGAACGTAACTCAATCCAGAGTTTAGGACCGGCCACTGCAAAAGAACGATTGCCCCACTGTTTGAACCGGGACCGGGGCACCTTCAGCAGATGTTGTCCAGCAGAACGTAGAGCTCTGCTGGGTTTGTGAGGGGTCAGAATCTCACACAAATAAGAAGGTGCAAGGCCCGTGAGTGCATTAAAAACAAACATTAAGATTTTAAAATGAATTCTAAACTGGACAGGAGCCAGTGCAGGAGAACAGGACAGGTGTTATGTGCTCGTGTTTACGACTGTTAGTTAGCAGTCGGGCAGCAGCGTTTTGCACAAGCTGCAAACGGTGAAGTCCAGTTTGGTTAACTCCCACATAGAGCGCATTGCAGTAGTCTATGCAGGAGCTAATAAAAGCATGGATGGCTTTCTCCAGGTCAGCACGACTTAAAAAGGGTTTGACCTTTGAAAGGAGGCGAAGCTGAAAAAAGCTTGCCCTAACCACCGAATCTATTTGTTTATCAAATCTTAGACTGCTGTCTAGTTTTTTTTTGACAACATGGTTGAGATGGGGGGCCAAAGCAAAAGGACCAGGAGCTGAGACACTGGGCAGGTTGGATGTGCCGAACACAATACATTCAGTTTTATCCTCATTCAAACAGAGGAAATTCTGGGACAGCCACAATCTGATGTCCTCTAAGCATCTGTTGATGGACTGAAGACTTTTAGGACAAGCAGGGACAACAGGAAGGTAAACCTGTAGGTCGTCTGCGTACAGATGAAAAGACATTTTGTGCTTTGAAATAACTGCACCTAACGGCAACATATATAAGGAAAATAAAACAGGGCCCAAAATGGAACCTTGTGGCACACCAGAGGACAAGGGAGTCGAGGAGGAGGAGAAGTCACCAATCCTGACAGAAAAAGTCCTCTCTGTTAAATACGACCTAAACCACTGCAGCACAGGTCCCTGAAGCCCAACCTGTTGGGACAGTGACTCAACAGAAACCCTCAGAAACATCAGAACATCAGCTCCTATTACCTTTTTAAACACAACCATTGTCTTTTATTTCTGTCAAACTGACTCGCTTCCCATACAGACAGCCTCCCCACAGTCCTCGGATTGTTTTACCTACCCCGTGGAGCGGCTGCCACAACCCTCCACCGAGCTTCTTAACATTGTTATTTTCTTTTTTTTTCTTTTACCTGCGTGTCCAAATAAACTGCTGTTTTACATTGTAACCTCAGCCTCCTCATATTTCTTGTGGTAGCGTCTGGTGATCTGGCGAACCTGCACCTGCAGCCGGTGACATAAACACAGCAATATACACAGCCAGCACCACATAACATGGAGAGAAAATTTACTGAGGCGTACCATCATCTTTAGTTTGGAAAAGTACTTTGACAGCCACGGGAAAAGGAGTTAAACGTGGAGAAATTATGGAGGATCACAATACACGGTACAGCAAGCGTCTGCGTACAGGTACACGGCGTCGTTACCAGGATGATGGAATCTCTGATGATGAAATTGAAGGAAAAAGAATGTTTGACTTGGATGAAAAGTT
The DNA here is from genome assembly GCA_024416835.2 of Perccottus glenii. Taxonomy (NCBI): domain Eukaryota; kingdom Metazoa; phylum Chordata; class Actinopteri; order Gobiiformes; family Odontobutidae; genus Perccottus; species Perccottus glenii. The sequence continues at coordinate 272,128 of JALDQB020000061.1, forward strand.
ACAGTGCAGCCGGTTCAATTCTGACCTGATCAACCAGTAACACCTCCTGCAATTCCCTCTCCACACCTCTTTTACCATTCACAAGGAGGAGGTGAGGAGCATCTTCAGGGGACTTAAGAGGAATAAAGCCCCCGGTCCAGACAACATCAGCCCCACTGTTCTCCACCACTGCGCTGCAGAACTGGCTGGGGTCTTCGCTGACATTTTCAATACCTCCTCTGTCAAAACTTAGTACCCAAGTGCTTTAAAGAATCCATTATCATTCCGGTTCCTAAGACCAAGACCATCTCCTGCCTCAATGATTACAGACCCATTGCCTTGACATCAGCAGTCATGAAATCATTTGAGCGCATCATACTCAATCACCTAAAAACTGTCACCACCCCTCATGGACCCATTCCAATTTGCATACAGAGCCAACAGGTCAGTTGAGGACACCGTCAACAGCAATTCATCACATACTGAACCACCTTGAGTCCGCAAATACATATGCCCGCATCCTATTTATGGATTTCAGTTCTGCATTCAATACAATAAACCTGGCCAAACTTTTAATATATTACTGGACATGAATATCGACCCATGCATCTGTCACTGGATTCACAGTTTTCTCTGGAACAGGCAACAGAGGGTAAGGATTAACAATTATACATCCTCCCCTGTTCCACAGTACAGGCGCACCTCAAGGTTGTGTTCTCTCACCATGGCTATTCTCTCTCTACACAAACCAGCTTACATCACACCATAGTTCTGTTGGCCTATACAAATATGCGGACGACACAACCATCATAGGATTCATCATCAACAACCAAGAAACTGAATACCGTGCACAGATCAACCAAGCAGTGACCTGGTGTACAGACCATGATCTCCTACTCAATACATCCAAAACAAAAGAACTCATCGACCTAAGGCGTCAGCCATCCCCAAAACTCCAGTGCTCATTGAAGGTGAACCCATTTCTATCATTGATACACACAAATTCCTTGGGACCCATATTAGCAATAACCTCAAATGGAAAATCAACTCAGATCATATATACAAAAAAGCCCAGCAAAGACTTTTCCATCTCCGACAGCTCAAGAAGTTCAGAGTAAGGTCTCATCTCCTGCTTCGCTTCTATACGGCCATCGTTGAAAGCATCCTCACCACATCCATCACAGTTTGGTTTGGCAGTCTTGACACACTTTCCCGGAAGAAACTACAGCGCATCATCAACAGAGCATCTAAAGTTATTGGTTCACCCCTACCATCCCTTGAATCACTTTACCACAAAGCGGACACTACGCAGAGCCCACAAAATCATTTCTGATATCACCCACCCTGCACACTACGCCTTCCAGCTACTGCCCTCTGGGAGGCGTTACAGGTCAATCGCCTCCAAAACAACTCGCTTCAAAAACAGTTTCATCCCATAAGCAATAAACTTTTTGAACTCTGAACGCTGAGGACTGTGGTTTAGGCATGATGTAGATGTATATGTATATTTAGGCATGAATGTATATGTACGTTATTTTATTTTTATATGTTTATTGTTTGTTTAAATGTAATGCTGGAACCTGTACCAATGAGCTGTACTGAAAACAAATTCCACCAGCTTGGCTGTGTGGTCATTAAATTAAAATCAAATCAAATCAATTCCCCTCTCCACACCTCCTGCTTTTCAAATCTGTGAAGCTGATGTGTGCCAGGTCTTCAAGAAGAACAAAAGAAGAAAAGCACCAGGCCCAGATGGCGTGACACCAGCCTGTCTGAAAACCTGTGCTGACCAGCTGGCCCCCATCTTTTCACAGATCTTCAATAGATCCCTGGAGTTGTGTGAAGTGCCTTCCTGCTTCAAACGCTCCACCATCATCCCCATCCCAAAGAAACCCAAGATAACAGGACTTAACGACTACAGACCTGTGGCTCTAACGTCTGTCGTCATGAAGTCGTTTGAAAAACTGGTTCTGGGTTATCTGAAGGACATCACTGGACCCTTACTGGACCCCCTGCAGTTTGCTTACCGAGCAAACAGGTCCGTGGATGATGCAATCAACATGGGATTGCACTTCATCCTGCAACATCTGGACAAAACAGGGACTTATGTGAGGATCCTGTTTGTGGACTTTAGTTCGGCTTTCAAAACCATCATCCCAACAGCCCTTCAGACCAAACTGACCCAGCTCTCTGTTCCTAGCTCTATCTGTCAGTGGATCACCAGCTTTCTGACAGATAGGCAACAGTTAGTGAGACTGGGGAAATTCATGTCAAACAGCTGCACCACCAACAATGGTGCCCGTCAGGGATGTGTTCTCTCCCCTCTGCTCTTCTCCCTGTACACCAACGACTGCACCTCTAAAGACCCCTCTGTCAAGCTCCTAAAGTGATGGTGGTTCCCAGAGTCAGAACAGAGTTGGGTAAGGCAGCATTTCAGTAGCTGCTCCCTGTGCATGGAATGAACTGCAAAAGGACCTAAATCTTTCTGAACTTGTGACATTGGGAGAATTTAAATCTATTCTAAAGAAGCGTGAACTCAATGAACTTGGAAAATGTAACTGTTTTTAAACGTGTACACATTGACTAAATATCATTTGTTTTTTTGATGTCATGTATGTTTTTTAAATTGTATGTAAATGCTGTTGTCTTGGCCAGGTCACTCTTGAAAAACAGATTTTTAATCTCAATGAGTTTTTATCTGGTTAATTAAAGGTTAAATAAAAAATAAAAAAGGAGAGGTATTTGGCATTGTCTTTGCCTTCAAATATCCTATTAAACAAATATATACTGGGCGGCAGTAGCTCAGTGGGTAGAGCGGCCGTCCTTCGAACCGGGCGGGTGAGTGGTTCGAGACCAGCTCGAAACATCCCAAAACAACATAACATCCCGCTCTCCCCCACATACTGTCGTTGTGTCCTTGGGCAAGACACTTAACCTAGATTGCCTCACTGGAAAAAAGAAAACAATCCACAAACAGCAATAAAATATTAACCCTGCATGTTCTTATTTTTGTGTATTATTTAAACCAAGACTTTTAAGGTTTTTAGTATTATTACATGGGTCCTTTACAATGAGTAAGCTATACCACACTGCTCAAAAATAATAAACATAATTTGGCCATCACAACTTTAGTAATACATTTTGAAAAAACATAAAATCACATTTTTATGGATAACAGGAGAAACAGCATCAATCAATCAATCAATCAATCAATATTTATTTATATAGCGCCTTCCAACAACCACAGATTGAACCAAGGTGCTTAAACAACATTAGTAAAAATAAACATATTTACAAATAGGTTTAAAACATATTTACACAATAAAAACAGATCAGTGTCACAGAGCCATTAAGTGCCAAAGCCATTTTAAATAAAAGGTTTTAAGTTTGGCTTTAAACAGAGGCCGGTCAGTGATGGAACGTAACTCAATCCAGAGTTTAGGACCGGCCACTGCAAAGAACGATTGCCCCACTGTTTGAACCGGGACCGGGCACCTTCAGCAGATGTTGTCCAGCAGAACGTAGAGCTCTGCTGGGTTTGTGAGGTCAGAATCTCACACAAATAAGAAGGTGCAAGGCCCGTGAGTGCATTAAAAACAAACATTAAGATTTTAAAATGAATTCTAAACTGGACAGGAGCCAGTGCAGGGAGAACAGGACAGGTGTTATGTGCTCGTGTTTACGACTGTTAGTTACAGTCGGGCAGCAGCGTTTTGCACAAGCTGCAAGCGGTGAAGTCCAGTTTGGTTAACTCCCACATAGAGCGCATTGCAGTAGTCTATGCAGGAGCTAATAAAAGCATGGATGGCTTTCTCCAGGTCAGCACGACTTAAAGGGTTTGACCTTTGAAAGGAGGCGAAGCTGAAAAAAGCTTGCCCTAACCACCGAATCTATTTGTTTATCAAATCTTAGACTGCTGTCTAGTTTTACCCCCAGGTTTTTGACAACATGGTTGAGATGGGGGGCCAAAGCAAAAGGACCAGGAGCTGAGACACTGGGCAGGTTGGATGTGCCGAACACAATACATTCAGTTTTATCCTCATTCAAACAGAGGAAATTCTGGGACAGCCACAATCTGATGTCCTCTAAGCATCTGTTGATGGACTGAAGACTTTTAGGACAAGCAGGGACAACAGGAAGGTAAACCTGTAGGTCGTCTGCGTACAGATGAAAAGACATTTTGTGCTTTGAAATAACTGCACCTAACGGCAACATATATAAGGAAAATAAAACAGGGCCCAAAATGGAACCTTGTGGCACACCAGAGGACAAGGGAGTCGAGGAGGAGGAGAAGTCACCAATCCTGACAGAAAAAGTCCTCTCTGTTAAATACGACCTAAACCACTGCAGCACAGGTCCCTGAAGCCCAACCTGTTGGGACAGTGACTCAACAGAAACCCTCAGAAACATCAGAACATCAGCTCCTATTACCTTTTTAAACACAACCATTGTCTTTTATTTCTGTCAAACTGACTCGCTTCCCATACAGACAGCCTCCCCACAGTCCTCGGATTGTTTTACCTACCCCGTGGAGCGGCTGCCACAACCCTCCACCGAGCTTCTTAACATTGTTATTTTCTTTTTTTTTCTTTTACCTGCGTGTCCAAATAAACTGCTGTTTTACATTGTAACCTCAGCCTCCTCATATTTCTTGTGGTAAACGTCTGGTGATCTGACGAACCTGCACCTGCAGCCGGTGACATAAACACAGCAATATACACAGCCAGCACCACATAACATGGAGAGAAAATTTACTGAGGCGTACCATCATCTTTAGTTTGGAAAAGTACTTTGACAGCCACGGGAAAAGGAGTTAAACGTGGAGAAATTATGGAGGATCACACGGTACAGCAAGCGTCTGCATACAGGTACGGCGTCGTTACCAGGATGATGGAATCTCTGATGATGAAATTGAAGGAAAAGAATGTTTGACTTGGATGAAAAGTTACAGTGCAGCCGGTTCAATTCTGACCTGATCAACCAGTAACACCTCCTGCAATTCCCCTCTCCACACCTCTTTTACCATTCACAAGGAGGAGGTGAGGAGCATCTTCAGGGACTTAAGAGGAATAAAGCCCCGGTCCAGACAACATCAGCCCCACTGTTCTCCACCACTGCGCTGCAGAACTGGCTGGGGTCTTCGCTGACATTTTCAATACCTCCTCTGTCAAAACTTAGTACCCAAGTGCTTTAAAGAATCCATTATCATTCCGGTTCCTAAGACCAAGACCATCTCCTGCCTCAATGATTACAGACCCATTGCCTTGACATCAGCAGTCATGAAATCATTTGAGCGCATCATACTCAATCACCTAAAAACTGTCACCACCCCCCTCATGGACCCATTCCAATTTGCATACAGAGCCAACAGGTCAGTTGAGGACACCGTCAACTTAGCAATTCATCACATACTGAACCACCTTGAGTCCGCAAAATACATATGCCCGCATCCTATTTATGGATTTCAGTTCTGCATTCAATACAATAAACCTGGCCAAACTTTTTAATATATTACTGGACATGAATATCGACCCATGCATCTGTCACTGGATTCACAGTTTTCTCTGGAACAGGCAACAGAGGGTAAGGATTAACAATTATACATCCTCCCCCCTGTTCCACAGTACAGGCGCACCTCAAGGTTGTGTTCTCTCACCATGGCTATTCTCTCTCTACACAAACCAGCTTACATCACACCATAGTTCTGTTGGCCTATACAAATATCACGACACAACCATCATAGGATTCATCATCAACAACCAAGAAACTGAATACCGTGCACAGATCAACCAAGCAGTGACCTGGTGTACAGACCATGATCTCCTACTCAATACATCCAAAACAAAAGAACTCATCGTCGACCTAAGACGTCAGCCATCCCCCAAAACTCCAGTGCTCATTGAAGGTGAACCCATTTCTATCATTGATACACACAAATTCCTTGGGACCCATATTAGCAATAACCTCAAATGGAAAATCAACTCAGATCATATATACAAAAAAGCCCAGCAAAGACTTTTCCATCTCCGACAGCTCAAGAAGTTCAGAGTAAGGTCTCATCTCCTGCTTCGCTTCTATACGGCCATCGTTGAAAGCATCCTCACCACATCCATCACAGTTTGGTTTGGCAGTCTTGACACACTTTCCCGGAAGAAACTACAGCGCATCATCAACAGAGCATCTAAAGTTATTGGTTCACCCCTACCATCCCTTGAATCACTTTACCACAAACGGACACTACGCAGAGCCCACAAAATCATTTCTGATATCACCCACCCTGCACACTACGCCTTCCAGCTACTGCCCTCTGGGAGCGTTACAGATCAATCGCCTCCAAAACAACTCGCTTCAAAAACAGTTTCATCCCATAAGCAATAAACTTTTTGAACTCTGAACGCTGAGGACTGTGGTTTAGGCATGATGTAGATGTATATGTATATTTAGGCATGAATGTATATGTACGTTATTTTATTTTTATATGTTTATTGTTTGTTTAAATGTAATGCTGGAACCTGTACCAATGAGCTGTACTGAAAACAAATTCCACCAGCTTGGCTGTGTGGTCATTAAATTAAAATCAAATCAAATCAATTCCCCTCTCCACACCTCCTGCTTTTCAAATCTGTGAAGCTGATGTGTGCCAGGTCTTCAAGAAGAACAAAGAAGAAAAGCACCAGGCCCAGATGGCGTGACACCAGCCTGTCTGAAAACCTGTGCTGACCAGCTGGCCCCCATCTTTTCACAGATCTTCAATAGATCCCTGGAGTTGTGTGAAGTGCCTTCCTGCTTCAAACGCTCCACCATCATCCCCATCCCAAAGAAACCCAAGATAACAGGACTTAACGACTACAGACCTGTGGCTCTAACGTCTGTCGTCATGAAGTCGTTTGAAAAACTGGTTCTGGGTTATCTGAAGGACATCACTGGACCCTTACTGGACCCCCTGCAGTTTGCTTACCGAGCAAACAGGTCCGTGGATGATGCAATCAACATGGGATTGCACTTCATCCTGCAACATCTGGACAAAACAGGGACTTATGTGAGGATCCTGTTTGTGGACTTTAGTTCGGCTTTCAAAACCATCATCCCAACAGCCCTTCAGACCAAACTGACCCAGCTCTCTGTTCCTAGCTCTATCTGTCAGTGGATCACCAGCTTTCTGACAGATAGGCAACAGTTAGTGAGACTGGGGAAATTCATGTCAAACAGCTGCACCACCAACAATGGTGCCCGTCAGGGATGTGTTCTCTCCCCTCTGCTCTTCTCCCTGTACACCAACGACTGCACCTCTAAAGACCCTCTGTCAAGCTCCTAAAGTGATGGTGGTTCCCAGAGTCAGAACAGAGTTGGGTAAGGCAGCATTTCAGTAGCTGCTCCCTGTGCATGGAATGAACTGCAAAAGGACCTAAATCTTTCTGAACTTGTGACATTGGGAGAATTTAAATCTATTCTAGAGAAGCGTGAACTCAATGAACTTGGAAAATGTAACTGTTTTTAAACGTGTACACATTGACTAAATATCATTTGTTTTTTTGATGTCATGTATGTTTTTTAAATTGTATGTAAATGCTGTTGTCTTGGCCAGGTCACTCTTGAAAAACAGATTTTTAATCTCAATGAGTTTTTATCTGGTTAATTAAAGGTTAAATAAAAAATAAAAAAGGAGAGGTATTTGGCATTGTCTTTGCCTTCAAATATCCTATTAAACAAATATATACTGGGCGGCAGTAGCTCAGTGGGTAGAGCGGCCGTCCTTCGAACCGGGCGGGTGGGTGGGTGGTTCGAGACCAGCTCGAAACATCCCAAAACAACATAACATCCCGCTCTCCCCCACATACTGTCGTTGTGTCCTTGGGCAAGACACTTAACCTAGATTGCCTCACTGGAAAAAAGAAAACAATCCACAAACAGCAATAAAATATTAACCCTGCATGTTCTTATTTTTGTGTATTATTTAAACCAAGACTTTTAAGGTTTTTAGTATTATTACATGGGTCCTTTACAATGAGTAAGCTATACCACACTGCTCAAAAATAATAAACATAATTTGGCCATCACAACTTTAGTAATACATTTTGAAAAAACATAAAATCACATTTTTATGGATAACAGGAGAAACAGCATCAATCAATCAATCA